>MEHQ01001112.1:0-46024 GCA_008828725.1 Saccharina japonica | reverse complement strand
GTGGTGAAAGACCTAAGTTAGCGAAAAAAAGAAAAGAAAAAAGCGAAAAAAACGAAAAAAAAAAAAAAAGTAAACATAATGAAGCAAATCAACAATCAAACAACCAAACAAAAGCATGGCAAAATAAAAGAAAGTGTCGTGCTTCTCCCAGAGGAGATGCGACAGCCAATAAAAACTAAATGAAATGAAACGAAATGAAATGTACCGAAAAACAGCGCCAACAGATCAAGACTAAGAACGGCAGGACAGGACAGGCAGCCGGAGCACACCATAAGCACCTTCCAGGCAGCCGAGGCAGGTCTGTGCCCGTAGTACCGACAGGTTCTACCAACTAGTCGGTCTGGTACCTACTCTGTGCCGCCCCTTTCCTGCTTTCGTCCGCCGCGGTTTCCCTACGAACCCCGTCCCCCCCTCCGTTTCCATCCCCTTGGGCGCCACCCATACAACGGATACGTGGCACTTCCTACTCAGTTCCGTTTCGTTTTCGTGCCACACACGAGAGTCCAAGAAAGAGAAGAGGAAATAACCAAAAAAAAACGAATACGTTCGTAGCTAAGCAATCAAAGAAAATCCTAGGAAAATACGAAGGGGCAGAGAGACAAAGGTAAACAGCGATCACGGCGAAACAAAAAAAACAAAACAAAACAAATGATGCGAGGGGCTGTAGCATCGCTGTCGTGCCCCCCTTGAGAAGCTACAGCAGGCAATACACCAAGCAAATAACAAAAACAAAGGGAAAGAAAGACCACCAGAAATAACGCAGTTCGCCATCCACCAAGCCAGGTAGTACTTCTTCCATCACAGGGATAAGAACGAGAGTAACAATGAAACTAAAAACAAAACGAAAAACACAACAGGGCCGCGTTCGAAGCAGCTACAGAGGTGCGCGGCACGGACAATCTAGACGGGACTTACTAGTCAGCCTGGTACCTTGCTATCCTGTCGGCTGTCTTCCTCCTGCTCTCATCAACCGCGGTTTCCTTACGACTGTTGCCCCCCCCCCCTCCAATTCCCTTGTGCACCCCCCGCAACGGATGCGTGGCGCTGTCTACTCAGTTCCTCCTCGACCTTGTGCCACCGGACCATGAATTGTTTAGCCGCTTCGAGGACCCCCATGTACCACTTGCCCACGACGCATGCTACGATAGAGGTGCACCGTGTTTTTTCTGTAGCCCCTCCTTACTTGAAGAGCTCTACACCTCACCCCGAAGTGATCATGAAGGGCATTAAGGGAGAGAGGAAACTAAACGTGCTATACATCCGACTGAAAATCCCATGGCCGAAGCAAACAAGGAACACTATTGCAACAAAATTATGACAATGTTATGACAATAATGACAGTCCGCCGATCTTGGGTTAAGGAGCTTTTAATAGATCATGCAGAAATTATTTCACCCAAAAAGTGCTATCTCTATCGTAGCACGCGTCCCACTTCATTTGCTGCAACGGTCCACACTGCGGTCTCTTGGAATAAAGTTGTCCGTGCTCGGCGACCACGAGGGTTTTCCATTCATTTCTGGATATGCCGCAGCACGAGTGCGAAACGCGCTCGTGTTGCGGCGTCGCGCTTGCCGGGCGCCAAAATTCATAGAGGACACAGCAGTCGCTGTTGCACGGCAGTCTCCCGGGAGAACCAGCAGCAGCCACAGTTCCATGACCGTGCCGTTTGCCGTAAACTTGGCCGTGTGTCCTGTGTCGTGTTCCGTGTGTTTGGTTGTCTTAGCGTTTTGCCACGAGTGCAATTAATACCAGGTGCTACGGTGAGGGGACAGACAGGTCATACCTCGTAGTTAGAGTCCGCAGTTTAGTTTTATATCATCCCCTTTTTGTGCATACCTCTATTGATTTGTTTAGGCACGGGATCTAATCAGTACACTACCGGCGGCGTATGACCAGAGTACTACAGCATGTTTTGCACAGTTTTCTAGTGGGAGGGGTGTGGATTTCAACGGCATTCCACCTGAATGTTTTTTTTCTATTTTGAATCTTACAGCAGTAGAAACGACGATGCTGGCCTTTTTGAGTCCGGGTCGTCTCACAAGCATGCCATACGTACTTGTAGTGTTCTGACAATACGCACCCGCGACTGCCCACCCACCCGTCGTTGTACCACCCGATTGCGCCCCAGCTAAATACAAGAAGCACGGCAAGCTGCTGCATACGCGAAGCATCTTAACAGTCACGGGGACAGCGCTCGGGCACGAAGAGAATGGCGGCCGTTCATGCCCAACCTAGAAGCCCTCACAACGGGGTTGTTGGTGATTCTCCTTGGACTCGTTTCCTTGACGGTGGTTCACAGGGTGTTTCGGAAGCCGTGATTCTCGAAGGCGGGCACAGAGTGAAGCTATCTTGGGTGGACGGCCACGAGAGCGAATTCTCCCTCAAGTGGCTGCGTGACCACAGCAATACATCTTTCAACGTGAACACCAAACAGCGCGAGGTACGGCATGCACTCGATAAAAATGTGTTTCAAGGTTTTAAGACTGAGAAAACAGTTCCTCCCAAGCCATGAAAGAAAACAGTCCGAAGAGTCATGATGCGCAATAGAACATATTGCGTTCGCTTCAACAAACAAAATATTACTTATACGAGCTGGTTCAGGCATATCACCCAAAATTTCGTCAGTCACGAATGCCGCATGCAATAGCAACTCCAATGCCACATATTTGTATCATACTGACCGCCATGAACAGTGGAAGAGGGTGACGTCGCCAGGTTTTTGTTCAAGGGCCTAGAACTCGCGCTACCGCCGAAAATGTGGCCCGACCAATCACAGGCCTTCAAAGTGGTCAACAATAGTCAGGCGTTTCCGTAGGAAAACATGTTTTCCCCCAATTTTGATTTTCTAAACGAGCCGCTTCCAGGTGGTCCAAGGCATATTTGTACAAAGTTTCACGCGAATGTTCGAAGATCTGACTGCGTATGATCATATAAAGTCATATTTAACGCCCAAAAACGATTATATACTGAAACTAAGTAATTACGAGGAAACGCTAATTTTTGCACTTTTAACGCACAAAAGTCCAAATGTCCACGCCGTTTTTTGGAGATAGACCCTGAAATTTGGTGCACGTGTTTTATGCGCCCTATCCGAGCCTTTTACGAATGGGTTTTTATTTTATTTTTTTCGCCGGAAATTTTGGATCTCTTAAGACCCAAATTTCCCGAAACATTACAAAACAAGCAATATCTGACGGATAAAAAAAAAAAAAAAAACATCCGTTAAAGTCTCGGGTAGAGCGCATTAAATACGTGTGCCAAATTTCAGGGTTCATCTCCAAAAACCGGCGTGGACATTCGCCACTGATTGAATTCTGGGTGATATGCCTGAACCAGCCTGTAGAGCAGTAGTGGTGGTAGTGGCGGTAGTAGTAGTTTATACGAGTAGTAATATTGGGTTAGGGTTAGGGTTAGGGTTAGGGTTAGGGTTAGGTAGATCAATACTCTGTAGTACCTTTAGGTGGTATACGAGTTGGTCCGGCCAGACATCTGTCGGAACGGTTTCGACTTACTATTGCCCGTTCTCTTGCTGCGTTCAACGTTTGTTACATAGTTGGATATCATCCTTAATGTTTTTTACACGAACGAGCGTTGTGCATGGCATAACCAACACAATCCGTGCCGGCTTTATTTTTATGCCTATTCGAAAAGTACATACATATTCGACAACCTAAATACACCCACCGTGGAACTCTCATAAGGAAACAAACTCGAAACCCCGGGGCTGACTGACTGTTTTTACACGCCCTTGGGGGTACAGCATAAGAAATAGACATAGCACATTCTATGCGTACTCATCTTGGGAGTGGGAAGGGTGAGGGTAGGGCCAGGCCTTTGAGGCATGCCGGAAATAATGCCTGGACCACCTTTTCTGAAATCAGCGTGCCTGAACGCCCTTTTCGTGCCTATCTCGCCTATCTCGCCCCAGGCAAGGCCAGGCATAACGAAACGAAATAAAGGTTTTGGGTCTATGCCTGTGCCTTTACTTCCAGCGCCAGAATCGTTTTAATCAGCCCACCTCTGGAAGATCTATCCTACGTCGTTGTCAATAGGAATCCTCACAGGTACTAAAAAAATAACGCTGTTAGGTTGGAACTCCCATATTGAGGGGTAAACGGGTTATTTTCCCTGCTCTGTTTGCGACCACACAGCGCACGGCCAACGCACCCCGCACCGCTTCAACTCTGCTGACAGCCAGGGACGGTTGCTGTTGGAGAGTATCACGATACCACCTTATGGGCGGCAATATGTCCGGTGAAAAAGGAAGTGCGCATACGCCAGCAATCCCGTCGCACGATGCACCTGGTGGCAGCGGATCCTCCCCAGCAAGGGCACCTGCAGCACTACACCGCCAGCGACACCTGGGCAATTGCCTCCCACAAGCAAAAACCTCGACCTATCCAGCCGTCAGCGGCAATGATACAGAGGGTGTTCTCGGTATTGAACAACATATATATTTGGCGCGCAGCAGACGATGGTACTCAACGATCTGTTCGAGCTGTCAATCATGTTGCGCCGCAACCGTGGACTTCGCCGAGACGCCAGGAAGGACGCAGCAGACGGGGGTGCTGCGAATGATGGTTCTGCTGGTTTGGGTGCTAGTGCTAGCTTGGCCTTGGGGATTGACAACAGATCAGAAAGTAGCTGCAGCGTGGACGGCGAATCTGACGTCGAGGAAAGTGAATCCGACAACGAACATGCCGGTTGAAACCCTTCGCTGATTGCGGTAGAGGGGTCAACGGTCAACACCAATCGTAGTGTCCCGTCAAGCGAACGGTCATTGGGTGACGCAGGACAACACGGTTGCTTGGGGGATGCAAGAGTGCAATATTCTGACCGCGCTTGGGTGGTTCAAAAGAGGCAATGGCGCCTTCGCGCCCTCGCCACATCTCCAAGCGTTAGGGTGGGTCTTAACGAGCAAATAAAAAATGAAAATAAAAAATGAAAATGACGAACAGCCTTTTGTTTTTCGATAAAAAAACGCAGTTGAGTCCAAACGACAGCCAACTTTATCTGAAAAAAAAACGAAAATAGAAGTAAAAACTCGCGGTGCAACTTCTTTTCTTAATCACGGAAGAGTTCAACCGCCACCGCATATGGACTCGCGGCGAATGCACCCAACGACGCAGCTGCACAAACCCAACTCGCACGCGCGAGGCACCCCTGAGAGCAGGTGGTGCTCGTGGTCCAACCCGCTCCCCCGGGAAGGCCCTGGAAGTTGTGTTTGGGTCCTCGCCGTTTGTCGGCAGACATTGGGCCGCTCTCTGGCACCCCCATCTCAAAATCTATCGCCCCAGGCACCTCCTGACCCTCTGGTTTCTTGCATAGGCACAGCTTGGTTATACCCTACCGATAGATGCTGGCTTTGATGGCGCACAAGCTCTGCAGTAGCCCCGCGCACTACTCCACCCAACCGTGCGCTTGCGAACAGGTCATCCTATGTTCCTCTTGGCGCTGATATCCCATAATCAGATAATATTGCACCCCTTTTCATTAAAATTAAACCCTCTGGCAACAAAAAAAACGAAAAAAAACTGAGTTTTCGGGATCTCTACTGCTGTTTTTTGCTGTTTGACCAATGAGGCTCGATTGTTCTTTAGTTCTACTTTTCGTTTTTATTTCCTTTTTTTATTTTCATTTTTTATTTTCTCGTCAAGACGGGCCCTTACGTGTATTTAAATAATTAGGGTGGAGCCATTTTTGTATGGGGAGTGAATGTGCCCCCGGGGGCACTTTTGTTAACGACGCCCCCGGGGGCATGTTTAGCTTATTGCGCCCCCGGAATTGGGGCAGATTACAAAGCACATCAACACGAGCGACTATGACGACCGTAGCGCAGCAGACCTGTCTGGGAATCGTCTACTGCATGTGCTGCTGCGGTGTGTGCAGTAGTTCCGCCAGTCATCGCGTTTCGCCCAATATACAGACGGCTTCGTGTTGTCGATACTCAGGATATTTCCAGGCATTAGCCTTGGGTGCACATCAAGCTAAACGTGCCTCTACATGATGCACGCGCCACGAGCGATGAAGACGACCGTAAGGTGTTGTCTGCGGCATTGTTTGCTGTGATATATGCAGTAATTCCGCCAGATACCGCTTATCGCTCGATATACAGACGTGTTATGTGTTCTCTTATTCCCAGGCATCGTTTTGGGGCACATCAAGGTGAAAGTGCCTCCGAAAGCAGAATACATACAGGAAGCACGCTACTCCAACCGATTACAACGATCGTAGGGCATCAGACTTCTCTGGAACTTGGCTACGGTATGTGCTGCTGAGGCCTGTGCACCTAACCATAACCCTAACCCTTGACCCTTGACGGACAGCCGTCAAGAAACTCCCTCAACTACAGTAACGCCTCACTCCAAAATACAAAAACAATTCGTTTATTTCGTCTACCGACGTCTTGACGGGTCAAACACAGACCGTCAACCGACGGCGATGACTCTTGTTGCCCTGATATATGGTACATGCTACTCGTGTGGGTGCGGCGGGCTCTACGGTACTGTACGTGAACATCGAGAAGTAATGCACCTCCTGTCATGGGTAAACAAAAATAAAAACGGAGCCACGTTCACCATGTCGGAATTGAAAGCAAACTATCATACTCGTAGCGGGTTGCGGTTTTTGTCAGAAATTAAAACATTTTTGTTTTCCAGTTTTTTTCTCACTTGATCATAGTGTCGTTTACTGCAAGACAACTACACTAATATGTTTCCCGGGCGCCCTCCTCTCCACTATGTCCAATATATCCGTGTGTACGAAAACAGGGCGACACATCCTCGATAGCCAACGACACGCCGGTAACCCAGGCGTCGGTAACAACGATTTCGTCGGTGTCACCATCGGCGGCCAACCCCAGCAAGGGAAAGGACAAAAACGCGCACCAGGTACTTCGAGTGTGCTGGAATGCTGACGGCAACGAAGACGAAGATGAGGAGTGCACTGTCCCGATCGCACGGCTTCGGCAGCACTGCAGCTCGGAAACTGCGCGCAGCCTCCGCCGGCAGTTCGGCACGTCAACCGACGTTGCTCGCCCAGACTTCGCTCCGGTGCTGTGGGGCGAAGGCGTTTTCTCGCCATCCACAGCTAACAGTCCTCCCAGCTTTCAGTACAGGGATATTATGGAGGACGATGCACAGTCGTCATCAGCACCATCCTCGACCTCGTCGCACACGGTAGCTTCTCAACTTATCAGCGTCCTGAAGTCACACGGCATTGCGCTCGTGCGAGGAGCCCCGACGAACGTGGCCGGCACCGAGGATCTTGGACGCAAAATTGGCCGACACCTTATGGGCACATACTACGGCAAGGAGTCATGGAGCGTGTCGACAGAGACTGTGGACACCGACTACTCCTGTCGCGACGCCGCCTACACGAGCAAAGCTATAGCCCTGCACACAGACTGCTGCTTCCTCGCGGAGCCACCTGGAATGCAGGTGAAGCAAAGTACAGTTGTAGTAGATAGTATCGGCGGGGTTTTCAATACAGTATGATATTAAAGCCAATTAAAACTTGCTTGGGCTTTCCTTCAAGGTTCAAGGGGTGTAAAGTAGTGCCTGCGCCGTTCGAACAAGTGGACTGTCCAAGAGCCAGAAAATCCTGATGTCTTGGCTCTTTAGTGTATGGGCGCCTGACGGGCATTACGACCTGCCAACTTACAGTACATATCCAAGGGTGGCGCGGCTTACGCGTTTTTGATGATTGCATACATGCGCGCGTATCGTAAGGTGTACCTCACATATGCATATCGCACACCGGCTAACGCATTTGCTGCCGTACAACAGAACATGCCATGGCTCCCAGAGCATTTGGTAGCTCGATCGTGCCCCAATGAAAAGCCAACCGGTGCTTCCTACGTACACTAGGCGTCTCATACATATATACGTAAGAAAACTATGAGCGCAAACCGGATAGGTCCGTATGGATAATAAGGCCCTCATGGTCAAAATACCTACCAGGTATGAAATATCAGGTAGATAAACTGGATTCAAACAACCCTACTCGTACGTAGGGACTGTTTTGTGTGTGTTCAACGTTTGCGGTCCGCACCCCATCATCTATGTTCTACATACTGTGTGCCGTACACGCACGCGAAAACAGCACGATACCGCTCCTCGTGTCCGGTGTAGAAGCTATACTGTCAGGCAGAAGAATATTCAGTGAACAAAATGTCCCGTGCTCTCCGTTTTGAATATGCATATGGCTGACGTATCCTTATGCCTGGCTCAACGAATCACCATATATCGCCTCACGCCAAACTCCCCCCAAGCAGGTGTTCAACTGTGAAGTGCCAGCGTCTGAAGGTGGTGGCAGCTTCTACGCGGATGGTTTTGCCGTTGCCGAACGCCTTCGCAAAGAGCATCCTGAGGCCTTCGATTTCTTTACCAAGACTTCGCTTACGTACCAAACGTACGATGCCGGATACCATTACGTTACGGATGGTCCGATATTTCGGATGGGCCCACACGGTGTCGTGGATCAGGTGCACATGTTATACCGCACCCTCGGGGGGAAAGCTAGGGCTTCTGTTTTTGATGTACGCATGTACTCTGCTACATCAGCAGCGGGAACCAGTAGTGCACCGTGTCGCTCATCGGTAGCAGTGTCATTTATAGCAGGTACGGGTAGTACGTAGGATATCTACTGTAGGCAATCTTCAGTAGCGTGGAGTACTGTCAACGTTAAGGCATACGTATACTCGTACATGCAACGTAAGCACAACAATGAGACTTTGGAGGTTGTACTACAGTACTTGTGCGTACAAAAGTACCGGCACTACTACGGCAACCAGCCCAACTCAGCCAACATTATATTACTGATGGACCACTAATATGGCACGTTGTTTTGTAGTTCATCCTATTTCACTTCATTAATTAATTTTGATACAAGAGGGACACGATATATATACGTATATATAAATACATCCTTGCTACATTAGAGGTGACTGCTGTACAGAAAACGAGGCGATGTCGTAGCTCATTCACACCCCTCAGAACGGATGTTTTTGTTTATCCTCCCCGTAGCTGCTTTACGCTGCTGTCGTTGCTGTTGTCGTCCTCATTTCCACTGTACACCCTTTTCCCCTGCTGTACACCCTTTTCAATACATTCTTGGCGAAGGTGAGACACAACGACATCCACCGGGCACCGCTGGACTACCTGTCCGTCGACGACATTGATCGTTTCTACGAATACCACAAGTCCCTGACAACGATCTTAAGGTGCGAGCTATCCTGTGGCTTACACCTGACATTGTGCCCATTTTTCTTGCACAGTTTTAACGAAACGCGTGGAAGGGTCGTTCCTGACCAACATTACATCCGGGGGAAGACAAAAAAAAAATGTTTTGGGCATTCGAGGACGATAGTTTCAGTACAATAGGTAAAGTTCCAATAGCTGAATCGATCCCTGTCACTTGTTTTGGAAAAGCCCAAAGCTTTTGTTTTGTTTCGGCAAAATGACGCAGATAACCTGCAACCGCACTGGAAACACACCGCTTATAGCGTACCGCCGCTTGCGAGCGCACAAGACGGACTATAGTCAATTACAAGGCTGTGCACAGGCCATATGTAGCAGATCGCACTTAGAGCAATGGGCTTGTGAGCTCCCTTGATCGAATAAAAAGAGACGACGTGCCGCAGTAGCCGATCGAGTCGGCTCGCTGAGCAGCGCTGCGTGATATCCGATAATATATCCGCTTTGGAGATTGTCATGTGAAGAGTTCCTGACAGACTCGCAACCCGCGACACGAACACATAACTCCTAGCCAGGTCGACATCCGTTCCAACGCCATGCGTGTGATTTCCGCGAGCGCGGCTGCTTTAGTCACGCTTCTATGTCAGGTGGGCGGTTATTGTATAGATCTAGCCTTCCCGGTCTGGATCAGGAAACTCATCTTTCCGTTTTTCAGTACAAGTCCTGAAACATCAGCAAACATTGAAATCAAATAGCGGTCTTTAAGAATGACCCTAAACAGGCATTCCATTCAACTGGACCCCATCTGGCCTGCCAAAGATTGACAAAACATATGACTTCGCACATGTCCCCGCGCAGCGTAAAACACCAAAATACTCCCCTCCTAAATTCCACTGTTTGTGAGTCAGGGACCCAGCTATGGTCGCGCATCTTGTCCTAGAGCCGGGAGACACGGTCATCTTCAACAACCACCGAGCCCTGCACGGAAGGGATGATTTCAAGGTAACCAACGATTTGTCGACGTCAGGCTAACATTCGTTTGGGGATCTTGTTTCCTGAATTTCTATGAAAGTGTCGCTACGTCTTTGATCTGCACTAATCATACTACTAATATATTGCCGGCGATGGCGTGACGGTGAACGGCGACAAAATGTTCATGTTGATATTGGCTAGGTGAAATCGGAGGCATGGTCTTCCTGCTGTCGTACCACAGCTGTCACGTTTGAGGCAATTGTTTTTTTTTCATGTAAGCTTAAACACCGATGCGCACGTCATGTACGGAACAGCGTGCAAAACCACCGGAGAAATACGAGTCCAGTTTATAATTATAACGCTAACGGCGAGTGCACCCGCTCTCCTCCGTTTGCGGCAGTAACACATTTCAGTGGTCGAAGCTACGGTAAGGAAATCGTGTTTAGGGGCTTTGTATTCAGTGACTTGGAGCAGCACTCACGAGGGGCTACTCGTTTTCTTTGCAATCAAATGCGTCTGGGGTTTGGGGGTTTGCCACATGCACTACCACCGAACCGTTTGTTACGCTGCGCCAACAAATCATGCACTCTTGTAGATGGTTGTGGATACAATGCCGTTATATCCCCCGTACCGTTAATACCCCTAGCGCCTTCAAATGCCACCACACAAGCCGTCCGTAGAACAACCCACTACTTTATTGCTCATCGGACCAATTTTTATGGCGTCTATTCTTCCTATCCCCACAGGGTTGGAGGCGTATGGTGGGATGCTACATTGGCATGGATGAAGCAAACTCTGAGGCCCGCATGAAGGGCATTTAGGTTTGAATGGCGAGAGACCCAACACTTACTTCGTATATATGCGTACACCAGGCGGGACGCGAGATCTACGTATTTGATCGTCGTTGGTCACCCATGAACCTTGGGCACGGACTAGTCGTACGCCTGGTGTTGTGGTAGCCCCTTGCAGATCAGTGTGCGTTCTCAGCATGGGCTAGTGAGGGGATATTCGGGGCGCAAGCTGGATATACGAAAACATGCCCAACCTAAGATGTTGGTTGGAGGTCCGGTATTTGTTGAACGGGCTCGTGGAGTGTCTACAAGTTTTACGAAACCGAGCTGGCTGGACTTGGAAGTGTAAGTCGAACTTTAGTTTCTTCGCTGTACACAGCTACGGCAACAAGGGGTTGTAGCGAAAACTGAGGCGCACCTTTACTTCTTCGCAGATTTAGGCGCCTAGTCTATCCGTTCGGCTACTGGTGTTGTTCAGGCAAGTAGGGAAACAGATTGTACTTCAGTATCCGCGCGTTTATGTACTGTCTTTCACGTGTACAATTATTTGGACGGACCATTCTGGTATCGGCAGGGTGGTTCGAAGGAGCAGGACGGTGACGCACCTGCTGCACGATAACATGTGCATTTTGCGTGAGGTCTTTGGGAAGTTCAGGGATATAGTTTGGTCTGTACGAACGCTTGTTGTGCTACGGTAGTGAAAGCAGGCGTGGCGTGGCAGCGAGAGTGGCGTTGACAAGCTACCTCTGTGTCCACAACAACACACGACGTTGAATAGGGACTGCTGTATTCAAAAGCGAGGCCGTGGTGCAAGGCACCGGTGCTTGCCGAGCGATGCAAGCTGTGGTTAGATAGTACTCATGACGATGGGGATACAGCAGTAGTGCGTGTTGGACACCAGCGTGATATGAAAACAAGGTTGGTTGACGTTCGGGCTTCGGTTGGGCAATGGAAGATGCCATCATGAGAACATTGAATAGCGCAGGACGCAGCTATTGATTAGTTGTAATCCCCGCAATGCTTTATCTGTTGAAATGTTTCACTGTTCCCAGTGGATCTGGACACGGCTTTCGGTTAAGACGTAGTAGACTATAAATCAGCTTTAAAGGCTACAGGCATTGGTACCCAAGTTCGAATCCCACCGTGGTGAGATTTTGACTTTATTTGAAAGAATAAAAAGGAACCAATTGCTGAGAGCGCCTTCGTCGGGTAGGTAGGCGGAATCCGACGCAAGTTGACGAAGAAAGAATGTGCTGATTTTTTCTCGCGATAAAAATGCAAGGCACGTATTCATATGTACCGTAGTGGGGAGGGAGGAGAAGAGCCTACTCAGTGACCCCATATCTGAGTTACGACTACGTAAAGAGGGGGAGAGAGAAAAAAGAAAGGCGAAGATAATAAATGGGATGGACAAAAAGAAAACAAAAAAGAAGTAGAGGGAAACGGGGGGGGGGGGGTTGTACTAAAACCGAGGCTAAAATTGCCCTATATTTTGTTGCCGTATTTAGCACCTATGGCTAAAATCCGTGATTTAGTTTAAAGGTAGTGAAATGAGGGGCACACCTCCCAGAATATTCGCTGAAACAGGGGAGAATGGTTTTCGCCGACGGGCATTCGCTCTGTCGAATCGACCCCGAACTATAATCTGCAGTGTTTGAGGAACCATGCTTGCCCCCCCCAACCACTCAGGGTGTTGTACTATTGTTTCGTGAGTGAATAGGAGGTGCACAAGAGGGATCAGAAGCGGGGGGTAATCATGTACCTCTGTAGAACTTGCTTACGCCAAGGTATACACCGTCGCCTGCACTAAGTTTGGGAAGTCCCCCTCTTGACACCCCCCCACCCCTTCGTCTTCTTTCCTTGTGGATGGATTTACTCCGGATTGACTTAAAACAGCCGCCAGCGGGTGATTTTTTCCTGTTCGTCGTCATCATTGACTACTGTGGCGAGTGTCGGGAAGCAACAAGTCAAGTTCTTCATGGATGTTTCTAATAAAAGCCCTTGGTTTTGTTTGTATTCTGCATTTTCTGTATGTAAATGTCGCAGTTTGCAAACTAAGTCTTTATTTCGGGAATTCAAATCATGTATGTCTGTCTGAGTGCCTTACTTGCTTTTCTCTCCACAAGAGGGTCACCCCCTCGAATTGTTTATTCTCGAAATCCCTTGTCTGACCCCGCCCTCAGCCGCACCGAACCTCTCGATTCATCACATTACGGGCGCCCTGAAAGTTGTAACTCGTTTGGCGTGCCCTGGGTGATGTTGTGCTGACGGGCTACCCTTGGTTATCCTTTTCGCTCTCTCGTCTTCTCCCAGCATGATAATAGTCATGCTCTGATAGCAGATCGTTCCTCGGACGATACACGTCAATTGTCAATCGTTTTCCATGTTATCCTCCGGTGCTCTGTTCGCCCGTCACGGTAAAGTGAATGGTAAATAACTTGCGCTTGATTTAAGTATATGCTTGAGTAAAAAAATGCACCGATGGCTCTTCTTCTATTTAAACTTCCGGTGCTCTGATGGCAGTAGCGACTACACCATAGACTCTTGTTCTATGTTAACCTCCGGTGCTCTGATGGCAGTTTTTTACTCTTCGCTCTCTCGTCCTCTCCCAGCATTGGTGTCGAAATCCCCTGTCGTCGGCCGCACAGACCCTCTCCATTCAACACATTACAGGCACCTACCCGTGCCTATCCTCGTCCTCTCCCAGCATGATAATAGTCATGCCCTGATTGCAGTTTGTGACGATTCAAATTGATAATCAATCGTTTTCAATTTGAACCTCGGGTGCTCTGTTCGCATGTCACGGTAAAATGAATGGTAAGTGAGTTTCGCTTGCTTTAAGTGTGATATGTTGAAAAAATACACCGCAGGCTCTTCTTCTATGTTAACCTCCGGTGCTTTGATGGCAGTAGTCCCCCGGCATTGTGGATTATTCACGGCAGAAATCAATAGTGACAAATAGTGACGGCCGAATATTCCGCAACAATTAACTATTAACATACAAACAGTGTGCGATGTATTTAAAAGTCAGTACACGGACACTGGTTGTGGTGGGTGGCGACGGGTGGAACTAAAGGTTTATTTTATTTTATTTTATTCCATCCCGTTTACAAGTTATCTTCGCATATCTGTCTTTCTCCCTCCCTATTCATCGTAACTCAGATCCGGGGTCACAAAGTAGCTTCCTCTCTCTCCTCACTCCTCATCCACTACGGTTCTCCCCTTGACCTTCATCGCGCAGAGGGTTCAGCCTTCGCAACGCTCGTTGATTTTCATCGAATTTTCCTATATCTCGCTCTCGCGCTTTCCGCTAGTCAGGATATTTTTGTACGAGAAAAAGTCCCTACGAGCATGCACTCGGGGGGGGCTCGAACTCACAATATTGACCTTAACAGGCTTCGTGGTTACCTACTAGCTCACTGGGGCGACCGGCGATCGGATGCGGAAGACACACTACAATCATTCCTTTATATACGACCACAAAAGCGCACAAAAATACCATACGACCACAAGACAAGAATAAGGCAAAAAAAGCAGTACTCTATGTGAATAGTCTTCTAGTTTAACCCCCAGTGCTCTGATGTTTGCTAGAGCAAACGATATATATGATGTTGGGAAAATACACCGCAGGCTTTTCTTCTACTTTAACCTCCGGTGTTCTGATGTGGGTGAGTGCTTCCTTCCCAGCTTCTCCCCTCTTCTCTCTGTCTTTCTCGGTGAACCTGGTAGTAATGAACTATGATAGCGCAAGGCAGCACTCCTTCTGACACTGCCTTTCTGGTAAAACCGAAGCTAGGGGATTCTGAGATCATTCCTCGCACCAGTTCTGATAATACAACAGTATAACTAGGGTTCGTTGTTCGCTTTAGTAGTGTGGGATAAACCAAGCGGACTCACCTCCCGCGGCTGGTGATTCAACCCTCCGTTACTTATTTGGCTCTCCAGGTCTAGGCTTGGATCCCATTTCCGAAGGCGTATCAGGCCTTATCCCTCCCATGCTACTGGCAGACGATACTCCTAAATTCGTCATTTCCGAAGGCCTCCCACGACTTGCTCTGGTCGCTGAAGGAAAACTCGTTGAGTTCTCGGTACTGGGCTTCCGATACTCTCGTGACCATACCTTCGCCCCCTGACACGGTAAAATGGTTGGTAAGTTAATTCCGCTTGATTGATTTATGTATATACGAAGTATATGTTAATGAGAAAATACACCGCAGGCTCTTCTTCTGTTCTAACTGCCGGTGCTCTGATGGCCATAGTAAATACACCGTAGGCTCTTCTACTATGTTAAACTCCGGTGCTTCGATGTCAGTTGGATGCTCTTCGCTCTCTCGTCCTTTCCCAGGATTGGCGCCTAAACCCCTTGTCTGAGCCCCCCCCCCCCCGACTCGTCTCATCACTCCACACGAAAAAAAACAAAGAAACTGAGATCAGCGCTCGATTGCATTTCATCGAGGGCAATAACAATACGTACACTATTTTTCATCAAGGGCTCTAGTTTATGGCTTGAATATTTTATACGAATTGTCATTCACGTGAAGGGTTGTTAATTTATAATGCCCATGAATACCGTATGAACACAAAGTGTGTATATACAAGATACAAGCATAGTGTATGGACGTTTCAGATGACATACTACAGGAATGCTATATAAACATGTACATACAAGTTTACTAAACGCCATACAACCGCGGGATTTACCCTGCGGTCATGGGTAGCCTTCGAACTTATGCCGTGACCAATGTGAAATCCCGCTAGCAGACGAACGATTCCTCCTCCTGCGAAAAATCATGTATATCCCGTTCAAGCTCACGCACGTACCGCAAATTTCAGAATACCCAAAATCTTGTGGATTGAGCAACGCAAAATCCCGCTGACAAGTAAGTTAATAAGAGTGCAACTCTTTGTCGCGATCTAACTTATACCAAGCAAACTCCTGTGGTATAACGAACCACAGTATCATTCAAACGAGCCGCCGAGCTTGGTTCGTGTCGCCGATATTGTTTTCGTGCCGCCGAGATATTTGTCTAGCCGCAGGCGTTCCTTTGGTTCACACTATTAATACGAACCCATGGCTCTCGAAATTCTTGCTAGACTCAGCGGGACGTTACATTCGACGATGCGGTCACGAGCAGGGGTAGCGGGAGTACGTGAGCACTCTGAACAGTCTCCCGGCTCTACGCTTGGTGAACAAGATGACACCATATAGCTCACGATATCACAATGATACCCCAAGTTTAACGAAAAACTTAAACATATCCTCAATGAAAACAAATATGATCACAACACTTAGCCCTCCCCAAGTCACGGTCTTCAGCCGATAAAAGGTATTCAACTACACCATAATACCTGGTACACATCCAAAAATAGAATCTCAAGCCTCAATTTTAGCTCAAACATTGAAGCATAAAAAACAGAATCTCAAGCCCCGAAATAGCTAAACGGAATCCAGCATGGAAAAACAAAACCTCAAGCTTCACATCTTCTCAAAACAAAAATATCAAAACCAACATCTCAAGCCTCGAATATTAGCTTAAATATGAAGAATCCAAAAACCTCAGAAAAACAACCCTTAGAAGCTCAAATCTCAGAACAAAAATAGATCAGGGACTCAAATATCAGAAACACCAAAATCAGAAAAGTCAACTGCCAGAAAACCCTATCAGACCAACACACTTTCAGGAATACAAACGTCACAAAAAACAGCTCATGTTCATGATAAAGTTCCTGTAAAATCGAAAAACTTTCATAGCAAGTGATTTCGTCAAGAAGTCAGCATGTTGGTTTCCCGAGTTTGCGTGCGTGATTTTAAACTCTTCCTGCTCGACAAGCTCTCGACAAAACTGGTCCCGGACATCTTTCTTTTCTTCGAGTTCGAGTTGGTCATAGAGTTGAGCCCTTTCTGGGTTGTGCCCTTGTTTTCATCAGAAATCTGGATACACGGTTTACAAAATGAGGCAACATAAAACGTCACACTGACTGCAGGAAGAACGCCTTATTAAAGCACCATCGCGACATACTCTGCCTCACTCGTGGAGAATGTAGCGCTCTTCAGAGATGTACTGGGTGGCCAAAACCAAACACGTTACGGCTCCACCTGAAACAGGCCGCCTCATATTGGCGTGGGGAGCACAGGCTGCGTCTGCGTAGACCATCAACTCTAAGCCACTCCCCCTCTGGAAGGCAATACAGTAGCAACTCGTCAATTTCAGATACTCCAAAATCCCTCTCGTGGCCAGGCAGTACTTGGGCCTGGGCGCATGCGTATATCTCGCAACCGCCCTCCCAGAGGTGGAGATGCCGAGTATTGTCTGGTTAGAAGACCATGGCAAACTACCTACCAGTTTACGATATGGCTAATCACCAGTGGGCTCCTCCTCGTCAAAACCTTTAAGAACACATCAGGCGAAAGAGGGGTGTTCCTACCAGCGGTCACGCCATCTTGATTGACGCCCTTTTCCGCGAAAGACATACCAGGTATGTGAAATCGTCAATAGGGTTAGGAAAAGTGGCAACCGGGATACCGTCGTAGTTCGTCAAAAACTTCGATGCGGACCGGGCGGTTCAAGGCCTCGCAAACTTGACCACTCCTTTCCGTACTACTTACCGTCAACGTCGACCACAGCAATCACGGAAACAGACGCCGCCTCCAGAAATCGAACAACAAAAGAGTCTACGAGGAACCGTTCAAAGCAAATACCCTGGCCAAGTACGCGAAGCCTGGTTGAAGCCATATATGTTGAGATTCAAGCGCACTATTCTCCCAGTCGGAGCTTGGCAGCCCTGGGGCATTCGGAAGACACCAACTTCCTTCATTTCGGCCTGGACAAACGTATGTTGTACATTGAATGGCATGCATTCCACTGCTTTTCGCAGGCTATAGCAGCCACCAAACGAACACGATACGTGGCGGGAGTGGAGAGGGGAAGTATCAGGGGTTAAACCTCCTGGGCGCTGGCGAAATCCTCTCGCTACTACAGTAGCCGCACGTTCGCTTTCACTACCGTACCGTTATCATACGCCGAACTAGACACACGGAAGCTGAAAATCGTCGACGGTATGTTTTTTCCTGCGGGTGTAGACGACTGCGTTGCTTTGCAACAAGTATTCGCGAGCACCGAGCTAGTTCTCGAGGACGTCCTCGGTCGATGTGACGATTCCGACCATATCACGCCCTGCTCGCTTCGCTGGGATTCAGAGTGGATCACCCCTTTCCAAGGCTGTTTCCGTTTCGACAGTCGCGTCGTCTCCAACTGCCCTCCGCAGTTCGGGTGTCCTCCGGAAGCTGCGCACCATCATCAATAGGAAGGGCGACAGCGGCCCACCTGCCTTCCGCCTACTTATAGGTCTTCAGAGCCGTCTGCTGAGCACGCATTGCGACAACGTAGATCAGGGCCGTTTGTCCGAGAATATCCAGGCGTTCAGAGTACCCACGGGTATGGTGATTTATTTTTGTTTTTTAGGGCTTTGACGGAGTTGACTGCAGTTGTGCTGCGCAGGGATAAATCAAGGTGTTCAAGCCTACTGACACCATGGTTCTTAAAGTAGTGGGTAATAGTGTCAGCCAGCAGTTACGTGCTTTGACCCCGGTATTGTACCCGGGAAAACTAATGACTGCGGTAGAGCCTTTTGTTTCATCATCAGTCATGTGACAGGCACATGACGTCTACGTTACGAACAATATGATATTTTTTGTTGTCCCCGCCGGCATCGGCACCTGCTCAGCAGACGCGTTCACGCAATCATCCCAACCACAACCAACACGGCACGCCACGCAACCCCTATGCCATGCATGTTACGCCGCCACCGAACGTCAACCGTTTTACTATGGTCTACAACCATTCGTTCTTTAACACTTCGACAAAGTATTCATCGCGTACCCCACTTCTTTGACCACCGAAACCCCCTTTGGAGCCCCACCCTTGGCCCTTCCGAGAAAGAGCACCCGCTCTAAGTTCCTATCAAGGACAGTGCCTCGCCTTCCGTGGACGGCACCGCAGCGGGAACGTGTCGGATCCCTTTTGCCAACGAAACAGGTCTTAACGACGGACGCCAAGTTGTCAAATGCGTATGCTTTCCTACCGCCGAAAGTAGTACGAGCGCCATGCCAAACTAAACTCCAGCAACAATCCCGAGCCCTCCAATTCGGGGGGACAACACGCCTCCGACAACTCCAATAGCAACCGCTGATCCCGCTACAACTTCAAGGGGCACCGCTCCGACAACGGAATTTCGACAGAACTGCAAGATCACAGTGAAGCAACTACGTCTCCAACAACCAACAGTCCCTGGACAACCCGTCGTAGTAACTTACTCCCTTTAAATATATCATATACTTATAGGTTGGGTTGGCGTCGGTTGGCAACAAAGCTGTAAAACATGCCTCTCACTGCGTGAGCTAGACAACCAGGGTACCGTTTCTATTTTTCGTTTCGGCTGTCACCAAGGCTAGCGGTCTTGTTAGATCATCTGTGCGGGGTTGAGAACCTCAACTCCGCATAAGGAGAAACATTGTATCACGTAGTGTGTATATGGTAAGGCACCCAGGAGGCAGATACAAAGTAATACCCATGACTGTCTCTTGAAGTGGCCACACCAGAAATTAAACCAATTAATTGGAGGCTGTCGTCGATATGCAAGTCCGCCTCAGAAACGGTTCTTAGCAGGGTGCAGCTCACCCTTCATGCGACTCGCCCAATACCTCACGGCGCTTCGCGCTTGGTGCAAGAAATCTCTGCCTCGTTAGTAAAAACCCAACGTGCTCCGTCCCAGCATTGTAGAGATGCGAGGGGTGGGCACGCAGAGCTCTCCCACACCGTTCCCCTCCGCGTCCCTCGTCGACGCGGGACACCACGCCATGCCCGCCATTGCCGAAATCCCGCAGACCTTGCCAATCGTGAGGGCAACACGACAATCACCGCCAGCAGTGGCATCCAACTCTTTCCGGCTACACCGCCTCTACCCCAGGGCCATCGACCTCCGTATCTGCTCAGTCCCCTGATCGTAGATCTTAAACGCTCACGCCCTCCATCGTCAGCCGAGACCGCTGAACAACAGCGCACACCTTGACCTCCAGCTCGCAGCTGACATATCCGTACTGACAACACCGCTCTCCCTGGGTGATGAGAAAACTTGCCCGCGAACGCTCCGGCGGAAAGCCCGACATCGTCAACAAGATGTTGCCAGGAGCCACCTGTACCGCCACCCACCCGTCGTTCACGGACTACTATAGGTACCGCATATTCTTCCGAGTTTCATCCTTTTTCTCCGCGTACAGAAAGTATTTCAGCAGTAGCTCCCACAGTACTCCGGTCACCATCATCTAGCCGTCACGGACACCCTCCCGCGGCCTCGACATATCGAACGCCCCCCCACGCTCTCGGGAATCGAAGCCGTACCAACCACGCTCCCCCCTCTGATGTGCAGCACCACCCGTCTCTGCTCTGCCCGACTCACACCGACCCTGAATCTCTCCCAAGCATTCTTCTCCTGGGACTGTTCCACAGTTTTCTCTCAGTGGTACCCCTCGACGTCCACCATCGACAAATATAACTGAGGGAAGCAATACATGATGTCGGAGAAGATATTGTGATTGGCGACACAGGCAGCGCCAACTTCACGCAAGGCCTTTGCCAATAACATCGCAACAACATCCTTTTCCAAGGCAACCTCGTCACGTTATCCGCCTCCCCTCTACTTGTACCACTCGTGGACACCGATGCCAAGTTCCTTGCCAAAGGAAGCCCTCACAACCTCATCTGGGGTATCGGCTTCAAAGTGGACAACACGCGAGGAGTACGACTTTCTACCATCTCGCACGGAGGTGACCCCCGCCGGACCCTCCCTCCACTCCTCACCGAGCATGGACCCGGCCTTTCGAGCGGCATCATCACCGTGGATGACATGTCTTTCATCACCAGGATGAATGTACACAGCGAACCCTCTGCATCCTGCCGCTACGGTCTAGAAGCCCTTCTCGATACTGGTTCCTTACAAACCTTCATCTCTTCCGACATCTGGAGACGCGTGAAGAGCATCGACGCAGCGTCGGATACCTGCAAACGGCATGCGTCTCCTCGTTTTTGGGGAGGTTTGGGAAAATTCGCTTCTCTCCTCCCGTCGAGTTCTGTATGATGCAGCGTTGAGTTGTTGCACATCAATATTTCTTACGCGGAACCTGCCGTGTGGGCGTGCATCGTGCCACACGGTACTATGCAACACCCTGATACTATGGGACGCGATAGCTGGATGCGCTTCGAGCAGCGTACATACACCAACCTGCCCCGCAAGCCCCCCCACCCGACATTCGGCAAAATTTCGCTGCAAACCTCCTAACCGACATCCTTCACCTCGACTTCGCCGGAGTGCATGCCACCTCGCTTTCATCTACACCGATCCTCGTTGCAGTCAAGCCCGTCCGTTGCTCGTTCATGTCAGCTCTCGCCGGCCACTACTTGGTCGACATACGTCCACTCGACGGCCTTTCGCCAGAAACCGAAATCTTCGTTGACGATGGATACCAAACTATCCGATCTTAAACAGGCCACCTTGCTGAGACCTACTCTGCTCTGCTTATACAAACTTCATATTTTTCCCTCCACGGCCTCTCCACGGTCCCACCTCCGAAACTCTACTCCACCAATGTTAACGCCCTGCACGACAGCATCCCCGTGACCAACAATGAAGTGCCCTCTACCGACTCCGGTATACCAAAGGCACCGTGCCCCGAGCTGCCAAAACGCCTTGGCGACGACCAACGAACAAGCTTCCTTCGCACCTGGGATCAGCTCCCTTTCCATGTACGTGACATCACGTTCGATCATCACGGTTCTGGTTGGTCTCGGTCGGTTGTCACAGCCCTGAGCAACGTCCTCTGCGAATTCCGAGATGTTTCCCCACGTCCAAAAAACACTGCTGATGGTTGGCAGATGCCATGGGAGTTTGGCAAATGCATCAAGTTTAGATTTTGAGTCTAATTGACAGAGTACATGGGCGTACTTGGCGGCGAAAACTGTTGTGCCCCCTTTAGTCACAATATCTGGGGGGTGTCCCCCTTTACGTTAAATGCCCCATATATTATACCTGCACGTCACATGGTTTGCCCCTGGGAGGTGTACGTTTAGTTGGTGACTGTTGCTTATTTGGCCCTTAGCCAATGTATCGTATCATACATGTTCCAGTGCGATATAGTAAACAAAATGTTTCGGTAAACATGCAGCAGTAACCAGGCGTCATTCCAATGTCCACCGGCAGTCGCTTCCCTTCTATACCGTTTTCCGTTGTCGCGGGGTCCCATACAAGGAGCTGCCTACTTTTTTGTCCTTGGTTTTTCTTCATCCCAATATGTATCCTCGCTCTATTTTCTCCCCCTCCGCCCCAGTAAAGTAACTCAGATCCGGGGTCACATAGTGGGTAGCCCTGATGCCGACTTTAGACTGGTATCACTGCAGTGGTGCTGCTGCTGATGCTACCATAAATGCAAGGTGCCACGTTTCCCGTTTCCCCTTATACCAACACTCACCCCCCCCTTCCTCTCGTGGACGGGGAAGCGTCGAAGTACGCTGATATCCTACAAGGAGCTGCACAGGGATGTACGCTATCACCTAACGTATTCAAAGTATACATTGATGACACGATAGTAGCAGAAGAAGCAGGATCGCAGGGGGTTACGGTGGGGGAAGGTACGGTATCGGGACTGATGATTGCGGATTATTTCGTGAGCATATCAGAAA
Source organism: Saccharina japonica (assembly GCA_008828725.1). NCBI lineage: Eukaryota > Phaeophyceae > Laminariales > Laminariaceae > Saccharina > Saccharina japonica. The sequence continues at coordinate 23,332 of MEHQ01001112.1, read as the reverse complement.
CACCCGAAGTACTGCAGAAACAAATAGAGGAGGCACTAGAGTGCACTAGGAAATGGAGAGCGGCGGCGAATGTTAACAATGCGCAGTAGTTGTATGTAATAACGATAAAACGAGTCCGGTAACTTTCAAGTGGAAGTGGGGAAAATGTGAATTACCGATCGTAGACCAGTATACATACCTTGGTGTAGACATCTCAAAATACTGCTCTTGGGATGCACACATAACACAAATAATAGGCAAGGGTAGAGCACACGTAGGCAAGATGGAAGCGATCCTAAAAGACTCGCACCTTGACACTATAATTAAGAGATGCATCCTGATGAATGTGATTGTACCAAAACTAAAGTATGCAGGAAAATAATGGGAAGGGAACGCGAAGCTCGTAAACCAACTGGAAACAGTACAGATGGCAGCAGCTGAAAAAGTACTAGGATGCTCAAGTATGACGAGTAATACAGTATTAAGAGCAGCAGTGAGAATGGCGATATAAAGTACGGAAGTTGAAATGGCAACATAAAGTAAAGAACATGTCAAGTGAGAGGTTGCCAGCCATAGTTGATAAAACTGTACGGGATAAAGCAACCGGAGGGCGAGCTGGAATACGGTGGGATAGCGTAGGCGAGAGAATATGGGAAATCAAATAGAGATGCTGGCCATAGAGAAGTTTGGGGGGCACAAGACAGAAGTGAAAGAAAATATAGAAAGAAGAGAAAGAGTAGCGTTAAGAAAGAAAGTGGAGGCGGACGAGCACTTACAGATATACGGCGGGTTGAAACAGGGGATAGGAATGAAAAAGTATTTGCACAGCCAAATGGACTTCGCGAAAACGCTGGAACTGCGATCTCGTATGGAGGACCTGAACCTGCCAGACAGAAGTATACCAGTAGCCAGGAGGAGGAGGAAGTAGACGCACAGATGTGCCCATGTGGTCAAGCAATAAAGAGCAGAATTCACATAGTGCGATAATGTGAAATGTACAAGTAGAAACGAAATGTGAGAGAAGAGGAAATGAGGAAAATAGACGAATGTGACATCGAGAAGTTTGGTACACTAGAAAGTAGCGAGAAAACGTTCACTATCTTAGGAGATGGATGGGGGCGAAAGGAAGCGAAACCGGAAGGGGATACTGAATAGCAAAACGTTTCTGTGTAATATATGGAGACAACGGAATTAGCGCCCAAGTGTTGGAGATGTCTCTGTTAGGAGTAGGAACGGTGCTCCGTCTTAGGGTTGCGTGGTCAATGGTCAAATGACTACTGTAAGGCAAGCAACAAATGAGTACCCTCCCTTGTACGGTATATACACTGTATACCACACCCCCTTGGACGAATTTCAACGCTGATTTGCTAGGCGACCAGCCGAGTGCTAACCTCGAGCGACCCGTCTATGGAAACATCTCGACGAGATGCTCCGAAGGCCGCCATTTTCGTCGTCTTTGCCCCCCAGGTTATAGAGGGCAATGGCTTTGAAATCCACCCCAGGGGGTGTATTATACAGGTACTTACAGCAGTGTCGGCTGTTTTGTTTTGGCGAGAAAGGGTCAGCATTTGTTTCACTTGTCCAACCACGTCGATTTGTGCATACGCACAGCTTGGTACTGTTGTACGCAAGCTTCCACTTTTATTGCTATAGGTATAATATAGGAAATGTATTGGTTGTCCTTCGTCTGTTCGACTGTTATTATTGTCGGTTTTTCGTGTTACACAACATACCTGTACGTGATATGGTTTCCTCCTGGGTGGTGTACATCTAGTTGTTTATCGCTACTACCGTACAGTACTTATTTTGCCCTCAGCCAACTTACTGTATCATACACGTTCCAGTGCAACATAACAAACTAAAGAACCCGCTACAAGTAATAATACCGCAGTATCCAGGCACCATTCCAATTAACACCGGCAGCCACTTCCAAGTTCTTGGACTCCGCTACGTTGAGCGGGCGGCGTCATCCGCAAAACCCTTTTATTGTAAGGACCGTGTATGTTGGCAGCGTGTCTACGTATCTACGTCAAATGCTGGCGGGGTACCGAAAATGGTCACACGTTACGCGTACGTAGTCTTGCCAAATATCCTTGCTTCCTGCAGGCCGATGAAGTCACAGCCAAATTATCGGATTTTCGCCAGCGCGCACTTGGCATCCCCATAATTCCTCTTTCCCAGCGACAGACATTTGGAGGGATGTACGTTTTTGAATCTTTCGTGGCACGTGTCGCGACGCGTCGAGACATGCCGTGACGTGTCGCGGCGAGTGTCGATAACCCTTACCCTAACATTAACCCTCACCCTACGTGTCGCGGCTTGTCGCGGCATGCCCGCGCCATTTCGCGAAATCCCGCGGCACGTGTCGCGGCGTGCCGTGGCAGCGTTCCTGGCGTGTCGCGGCATGTGACGACACGTCGCGGCATGTGACGACACGTCGCGACATGTCGCGACACGTGTTGCGACACTCGGCACGAAAAAGTCAAACACTGTAGATCCGTGGACATTTGCACCTTCCCTTGGAGATGAACTGACCACGGATGACACGACCGCGGTAGTCCGGGGTATGCCAAACTGGAAAGCGGTGGGACCAGATTCCCTTCCGGCCGAGTTGCTGAAACTGGACCACCCCGAATTCATCCGGTACTTACACAATTTGCTTGTCAATGCGAGGGTGGTCGAAAAATATTTTTTCGACACCTCACGTCGAATTGTTTAACTTTGACCTTTTGACGGGGGGGGGGGGGTACTTGAAACCGTCCCCTCCCTCTACGCCTGTACAATAACTATATAAAACTGAACACAGGGGACAGTATATAGCCGCCCCCCCCCTCTGCTTGATATACAAGGCCTTCCATAGTACTACAATACTACCGGACACCGTCCCCCTCCCTCTATTGAACACAGGAGACGGTAGAAAGCCGTCCCCTGCTTGATACAAGGCCTTCGGTAGTACTACAAAACTACTGGGTGGCGCTGCGGCCTATACGAGTAGGCCGCAACTGCGTAGTGACAGTGACAGCGACTGCAGCAGTAGTGAGCGGAACAAAGGAGCTATGAGCTCGCTTGAAGGTGGATCAGAAGGCCCCGAAGAGTCGTGGGATCGGCAGGCTTGGCATGGAATGTCGAGTGCGTTCTTTTCTTGCTTCGGCACATTGTATTCGGTCGATAAGCTTGGTCGGATCAACATGCAGGCTCCTTCCTCCTTAGCAGATAGATCGATAGATCCCAGGTAGGTATCTTCGACACCTGTGTATACCTTTGCAACGATAATCGATCAGAGAAACCAACTGCTGACCCATTGGCAGCTTGCCTTCCCACACAAGTCCCACACGCTTCTGTACACACGTCGTGTACGTCACTGTCGGCAACATCGCGAACAGTGTTCGACACTCACTCACATATTGCATCGTGACAAGGCAGAACGAGCATTCAAGGTAAAATGCAAAGGCAAGTTCGGTACGGTATACCGGTACCGGGGGTATATTGTTGCGCGTACCGAACTTACCCAAGTGTCCGGTACCGGTATTGAAAAAGTACCGAACTTACCGAAGTGTCCGGTACCGGTATTGAAAAAATACCGAACTTACCGAAGTGTCCGGTACCGGTATTGAAAAAATACCGAACTTACCGAAGTGTCGGGTACCGGTATTGAAAAAGTACCGAACTTACCGAACTGTTCGGTAGGGTATTAAGCATACTGCCGAGAAAATACCGGTACCCCCGGTATTGTGGACGAGGGTATACCGGTACCCGGGGTACATTTAGGTGAGCGTACCGAACTTATCGAAGTGTCAGGTACCGGTATTGGAAAAATACCGAACTTACCGAAGTGTCGGGTACCGGTATTGAAATAATACCGAACTTACCGAAGTGTCGGGTACCGGTATTGAAAAAATACCGCACTTACCGAAGTGTCGGGTACCGGTATTGGAATAAATACCGAACTTACCGAAGTGTCGGGTACCGGTATTGGAAAAATACCGAAGTTACCGAGTGTCAGGTACCGGTATTTACCGAGGAAATACCCCCGGTATACTTCGGTACGTACCCTTACCGAACATACCCTAAATAAATGTGTACTTGTAGCAACAGCAAACAGATGCGGTGCCAATGACGGAGACAATGACAATGCTGCCGCCGCCATCCCAACCACGTAGCAATCGGAAGCACGGTTAGCAGCAGCACCAGCCCCAGCAAGAGCAACAACAGAACACAGCAGCAGAGGGGCAGAAGCAGAAGCTCCAACTTGGGCAATTCGCTGCTGCTGTGGGCTCTACTGTATATTTGATACAGTCCACGCGTGCCACTGCCATCGAGTGCTACGCTTGAAGCCCGTTCTATACCCCAACCTCCCAACGTCGAAGCTCGGCATACAGTTTAGATCAACGGCAACCTCGCGTAGTGCTGCTGCAGCTGCTGCTGGTACATCACTGTTTCAATACAATTAGAGCAGCGATGGATTCGAGATGTCGCGTTGAAGTCCGTAAATAGAATGCATGATACGAGTATTTTCTCAGGTGAGCAGTCGGAGCTTCTCCCAACTACACGAAGCTGCGCAGAGCATGCCATAGCACCGCCACGGCGGCGCCTCGAACCCCACCGGCGCGACTTGGTGATAATATCATCTATCCTTTCGCTCCGTACCCTCTGCGATTGTTATGTTGTGTCTGCAGCCGTTCATGGTGGGTGTGAGATGAGTGCGTTGTGTCACTTCAGGGCCAAGGACTAGATGGATACATGAATGAATGTAGAGAAGACTGCTGCTGCTGCTGCCACAAATAAATACCAGGTACCTTGTTATAATGTCATAATGTGTGTCCGTATTGCATACATACCCGATTCCCCGGTATCGAGGCCGCACCGATCACCGCCGGTATTGTGGTCGAGGGTATACCGGTACCCGGGGTATGTTCGGGTAGGCGTACCGAACTTACCGAAGTGTCGGGTACCGGTATTGGAAAAGTACCGAACTTACCGAAGTGTCGGGTACCGGTGCCGGAAAAGTACCGAGCTTACCGAAGTGTCAGGTACCGGTATTGGAAAAGTACCGAACTTACCGAAGTGTCGGGTACCGGTATCGAAACAATACCGAACTTACCGAAGTGTCGGGTACCAGTATTGAAAAAGTACCGAACTTACCGAAGTGTTGGGTAGGGTATCGAGCCCGGTACCGAACAAATACCGGTACCCCCGGTATTGCGGTCGAGGGTATACCGGTACCTGGGGTATGCTTGGGCGGGCGTACCGAACTTACCGAAGTGTCGGGTACCGGTATTGGAAAAATACCGAACTTACCGAAGTGTAGGGTACCGGTATTGAAAAAATACCGAACTTACCGAAGTGTTGGGTACCGGTATTGAGGCCATACCGAACTTACCGAAGTGTCGGGTACCGGTATTTACCGAGAAAATACCCCCGGTACAGTTCGGTACGTACCCTACCGAACATACCTTTGGTAAAATGTGTCGCACGAGGGATGTATGTGTGGTGTCATGTTACGATATTTGACTCAACGTGAGGGTTTTCGCCTCTCCGATACTCTGTCACACAAATCACATATGATACGTACACCGATACACGCTGGATACACTGAAAAACAAATTGTTAAAAAAATATATTTCGAGCCCTCCGGGGGATTAGGTGTATGATATCCAAATCCCCGGCCGCCCCTGGTCAATGTGTGGAGAACGGGTGACGTCCCCCACCATTGAAAAAATGCGATCGTGAAGATCCTACAGAAAAAGAAGGATCGATCCGATTGCAACAACTACCGGAGGGTTTCGCTTGCTGCCCATACAGGCAAAGTATTGCTGAAATGGTCGCGTCACGTCTCAGCAATTACTGCGAGGCCTAAGGGATACTGCTCGAGGAACAGTGCGGCTTTCGCCCAGCACGATCAACAGTCGACATGCTATTCATTGTGCGTCGACTGCGAGAACTCGGACGAGCCGAAACAATCCCCCTGTACATGTGCTCCATTGACCTCAAGAAGGCTTATGATTCCGTCGACCGAGAGTTATTGTGAGTGATGCTCGGACGCTTCGGAATACCAGAGAAGATGTTGACCGTTACCCGCCAATTCCACGAAGGCATGCGAGCTCGCGTGCGTACGGATGACGGTAAACATTTTCGATGGTTCGATGTCACTCAGGGACTGCGGCAAGGATGTGTGCTGTCACCGCTTCTGTTCAATGTCTCATTCGCTGCTGTGATACACGCCGTGCAGATACGCTTCAGTGGGGACCCAGACATCTTGAGGGACTTTGTTTCTCTCGAGAAGGACCTCGAGGGGGACGAAGGGAGGGAGAACTCATTAGCACGTGTACCGAGAGAAATATGGGGTATGCTGTACGCCGACGATGCAGGTATTGTGTCTAAATCGACGGAAGGGCTTGCGAAGATGATGACCGTCATTGTGACCGTTCTCGAAGCAAATGGTTTCACCGTATCCAAAAAGAAAACGGAGACTCTGCTCCTGCGGACACCAAACCAGGCACTCCGGACCCCACCGCTCGTCGTCGAAGCAGCGAGCCAGAGGTATAACCAGACGATGCGGGTTTTGTACCTTGGTGGTCTTTTCGTCGCAAGCGCGGGCATTATGCCAGAGATCAAACGACGCATGCGGCTCGCATTGGCATGCTACAATCGGTTCAAGCGGGAGCTGTACGATATGGAGGATGCCCCGTGTACTCTAAAGGTGCGCATGCTCAAGGCCGAGAGGATGGACACACTGCTGTACGGGTGTGTGACGTGGACCCTTGGCCAGGAGCACTTTGCTGAGCTCCAAACGGAACACCACAACTTCCTCCTACGGATCATTGGTTTCCAGCGCCGACAACGCACCGACCATCTCATGTCGTACTCCAAGGCTCTCGAAAAGTCACAATACGAGAGCGTTGAGACGACCATCCGCAAGCGACGCCCCCTCTTTGCAGGGGTCGTATAGCGCACAACCAATAAGCGGCCGACCCGGCGGGTGGTGGTTGGGACAATTGTCGGTGGGACGAACCCGGGACCTGGCCGACCAGAACATAACTGGGCCCAACGTCCAGCAGGTGACCCCGGGGTTTTTCGAGCGACATTGGGCTCCAAAGAAAGCTCCCCTTTAGTATTCGGAGCAGAGATGTTACTATGGCCGAGGGTGCCTAAGAAGAGTGGGGTGTGGTATCGGGGGGTCGTTTAGCCGGCGGACCATTTTATGGCGGGGTGGCACAGGGCCGAAGCGGAGAGGATCCGGCTACAGCATGCACCTGAGAACGCCTAGAGAGAAGATAAGGAGAGGGGGGAGGGGGGGTAGGGACGGCTGTACTGATACAGCTGTCGACGAATGCAGAAAATAAATGGTAGATTGTGCGGCAAGGTATCGGTTCGACTAGCCCTTTAATTACATTGTTTTATTTGTTTGTTTGTTTGTTGTTGATTTGTTCACTGAGGGGGGCGCGTCAGAGGTAGCACCGGCTTCTGACACCGCTGTGGATGAGAGTAGGATGGAGATGACGAAAGGTGTGACATGGTCCCCGTATCGGTTATGTAGCAGTGACAGGAACTTGTTATTATCATCGCCTTGAGAACGATTTTCTCTTTTCCTCTCTTCTAGTTAGTGTTTTCTTTCTTGCTTTTTGCCTTGTTTCTCCCTTTGTTACCGCCCTATGCCGGTGTCTTCTTCTTCTTCGTGTTGCTTCGTCCGTGCAGCGATTATGTGTTCCTCTTGGGCATGTGTGTTTTTCTTTCAGGGGCTCTTCTGTCTCCCTGCGTCATGTGTATTATGTTTCGTTTCAGAATTCGTTTTTTATTGTTTTGTTGTTCTGATTTTTCGGTTCGGCTCGTGTCGTTGTTTGTGTTATCGTACCCGGTACATAAGCATCTCACTTGCTTTACCCATTCATTTGCGTATTTAGTTTTTTCTTTTTTTTCTGTTTCACAGTCTGTGGCCACATACCGTAATCACGCGAAGGTTCGCACCGGGTGCGATCGCGTTTTTAAATGTTTCTACGTTTTGTTTTTTATCGCACCCCGGTGCTCTCTCTCCGATGGGCGCGTTCTCTCCGATGGGGGTGAGGAAACACAATTAAATCATGCCGTTCTTCTATTTTGGCGCACCCCCGGTGCGATCTCTCCGATGGGTGCGCTGCTGAATCGAAATACACCGGGCCGTACTGGGGCAACGGTGCTGCGTAAATGACTCAAAGCAACCTTAAACGACTTGACCTACCATGCGTTGATAAAGTAAGTTTGAGAGGAGTGGCGCACTGGTGATAACTCATCGGAGTATGAAATACATGAGAATATTACCTACTACAGACCCGCTGCGGTGGCCCTCAAATTTCTATTTATGTCGGAGAGATTGCTATAAGGATTACCCTGGGCTGGGTAATCGATCGATATTTTACCCATATAGCTCAGCAGGTAATACCCTCACATTTGGCGTCGTCGGCAGGACACGGGTTCGAATCTCACTTCGAACGTTTCTTTTTTCAGAAACGCTTGCGCGTGCGTCCCCAAATAACACGTCTCCCTGGTTCCCCAGGTATTGAAACGAAGCGGGTAGGTCAACGTACGGCTGTATACGGTACCGACGTCCCAAATATCCCGCCGTTCAGAGGGGGGGAGAGTGGTATAAGGATTACCCTGGGCTGGGTAATCGATCGATCTTCTACCCATATAGCTCAGCAGGTAATACCCTCACAAGATCACACCGGGGTGCGATCTCTCCGATGGGGGTGCGAAAACTCGATTAAACGTTTCTACCTTGTGTTTTTTATCGCACCCCGGTGCTATCTCTCCGATGGGTGCCAACCTTCCGATGGGTGCGAACCTTCGCATGATTACGGTAATTTGTACCTGGTATTTCTCTAGGATTAGGAAAACCAGGACAGACACTGACTGGGTGTACTGATGTGGTCGTGGGTAGAAATAACGGGTTTACTGTAACGGCAACACACACAGGGTCAAATATGTCGGGCGACATGTCAATGTCAAGCTGTCCGTCTGTCAAGGTTGTCTGACAAGACAAATCCAGCTGTCTAGACATATGTCGCCAACCCCCTGGCAGAAAACGCCTCCTAATATGTGTGGAAACCCCCATTCTTATTTTCAATCTTGTGCGGCTATTTTACTCATTTGATATGGGCTTATTTATTTCAAATCATCGATATCCTGCAGTTCAATGCAGAATATTCTCGGAAGAATGAGAGAATGTGAGTTTTGTACGTACGAAAGAAGTTTAGCCAATCAGATGAATGCAGAAATACATGGTAGTATGAATTGTAGCCCGTGATATACACCTGGTCCAGTTCGTACCTGTGACCTGCACGTGATAGCGCAGTGCAGCAGAGTCAGAGCTACGGGTCCAAGGTGTGATACAGACTAGTTTTGAGTTTTGAGTTCCCAATATGTCCGACGAGAGCAAGTCGCCGGAGGCTGAGATTTTTCGGGTTGCTGCTGCGCAAGACGTCCAGGCGGCTTTGGCTGCTGCGCAAACTCGGGCAGATGAAAATGCGCTTGCTGCTGTAGCTGCAGTGCAGGCCCAGGTGGACGCACGCCGTGTGAAGGATGCAAATGCTGTGCAAGCCGAGGCCGAGGCGCGACAGGCAACAGCCGAGGCCGAGGCTCGACAGGCCACGGCTGCTGCTGCTGCTGCCGTTGCTGCTGCTGCTGCTACTGCTGCTGCCGCTGTTCCGCCACCGCCGCAGGCGGCCGCGGGGGGAGCTGCAACTCATGCTGAGATCTTGCATTGGCAAAATCAGGTGGCATCCGAGTTCTCCCGCATCGACAGCGAGGTACACAACATGAAATCCGTGCTGGATAACGTGCTCGTATCTATGGGTGGCATTCGGGACGCGGTTGCTGGCGGTACGACGAAGACCGCTCACGTCGAGGTCCTCCTCCAGCAAATAATGGAAAACTTCGGCGACCGCGAACCGGCCTCGCGCGAAGGTGGGGACGCGAGAGAGCGTCACGTTGCTTACCGTTGGAATCTCGGATGCCGTCGCCGGTGACCGTGCTTGCGTTTCCCGGCTTGCACCCATCGACGCATCGTTCGCGTCTGTTGCGGCCGATCTGCGCCGCCACACACTCAACAACATCATCTTGCTCTCCGGGTCCGCGGCGAGGGCCGTTATGAGCGAAATGGTGAACGACGACCTCCGCCTGTGGGTCAACGACCTCATGAGATTCGCCCAGCAAGTTCGTCCAGCGACCGTGCCTCCTGCGTATGACGCCGTATTCGACGCACCGCCTGTGCCTGCCTTTTCTCGTACTCGCGCATTCTGCACGAGCGGGGGCGACGTTCTAAAGCTTGTGGAAGGTATGCAGGCCCCGCGCGACAGCCGGGATGGGGCATCCAAGCGGAACCACAGCCCCAGCCCCGCCCCGGCCAGGACGGGTACTGCAAGGAAGAAGAGCTCCGCCGTGTGCCGGCTGAATCTGACGGGAAAATGCCATTTTTCCAACTGCAAGTTCGTGCACGCTTCTCCCTCGGTCGATTCCACCTCTCCTGTCGCTCTCCGCGACGGGGGTAGCTCGGCGGCGCCGGCTGGGGGGTCGCGGGGCAGTTCCGCGGCGCAGGCTGGTGGGTCGCGGGCCATAGTTCTGCGCCAGGACGGTGGTCGCGGGGGGGCTGGAAGTGGGGGCGGCACTGGTTCTGGATGAGGACACGGGCCCTTCCTATCGGTTGGGCCAACACCGGGGGGGGCGGCTGCTGTGCAGGCCGTTGGAGCGGCGGCCGCGCTGGCCGTTGGTGGAGCGGCTACGAAGCCGGACGCCAGCGGTGGGGCGGGGGATCGGCCGGTCGCCCGCGGTGGAGCTGGGGGGTTGCGTGGGCGCGCGTTAGAAGCTCTGGTTGGCGATGGCGGCGTTGGACGTGATCGAATTGCTGTGGCTCCGGGTTCGATCTCCTTCGGGGAGAAAGGTACGGGGGTTGGTGTGCTTGCGAATTGTTTGCCTGGTGACACGGTGTGCGTGAGAAGTGCGGTCGATGAGGGGCGTTCGGGTGATCTGCGACTCAATACGGTAGCTGAGTGGCTTTCCGCGCGGGAGGTTGTGGTGCAGGCAGTGTCCGCGCGGGGTTCAGCGAGCCTCGATCGTGTTGCTTCAATAAGCTCATCCCTCCTGCGTCAATGCGAGGGCAGTGTTGCCCTGTTCATGTCCACGATCGGCTCTCCGTTGTTTTCTCCGCATATTCATGTTGACACCGTACAGCACTGGTTTGGTGACATCAAGCAATTTCCCTCTATTTCTCTGTTGCTTCGCGTGTTGGCGCCGGGCGCGCCGGTGGGTGTTGCGCAAGGGGGTGATTTGATCACAGAATTAGCTTATGGCAACCACTCCGACGTAGCGACGCACGCTTCCGATATCCACCAAAAGATCTGCGCGGACGTTATGCACGGGCGGGCTCTGGTTTTTGATGTGCGATTCGCCACCGAGATTACGGGTCTTCGCATTTCACCGATGAGCGTCATTCTCGAGCCCAAATTTAGGATTATTCACGATCTTACGTTTGCTCGGGCGGGCGACCGAACCAGCGTTAACGGTGACACCGACTTTGATTCTGCACCACCGTGCGAGCTCGGTCACGTGCTCCGTGAGGTTTTGTTACGGGTGCTGTTTTTGCGACAGAAGCACGGTAGCAGCGCGCGAATTCTCCTGTGCCGTGTGGACGTCAAAGATGCTTTCCGGCAAGTTCCGATTGACCCGGCAGGCGCGCCGACTTTCGGATACGTGTTCGGTGATCATGTTGTCGTGGATTTGCGATTGCAGTTTGGTTGGCGTAACAGCCCTGGGTTTTGGGGGCTGATGGCATCTGCGCTAGAACATGCTCACACCCACTCTACGTTTCAGGGCGCAAACGTGTCCCAAAAAGGGGCTGCCGCCGTGGCGCACGTCGAACTCTTCCCGCCGCGTGGGGTTCGTGTCGTAGCTATCCCGGGTGACTGTGGGTCCGTCCCTGGTTCAGGGGGTACCACGGGGAGCAATTTTTTTGTGAGGTACTACGTAGACGATGGCATTCTCGTCGAGGTGCAATGGTGGCCGGACGGCCGCCGTTGTTTGCGCGCTGTACAGTCGCTGGCGTCGGACCATTTTCGCTTGTTGGGCGAACGTGGTGTCTCCGATCCACCCCTCTTGTCAGCAAAAAAAATAACTAACTGGGACACACAGCTAGAGGTGTTGGGTTGGATTATTGACACTGAGGCGCTTACGGTCACGTTGCCGTCCCATAAGCGTCTCAAGTTGCGCACCGTACTTGCGGAGTGGCCCCAGTCTCGTACATCTGCTTCGGCGAAGCAGGTGTCGCAGCTGGTGGGTTTTCTCATGCATGTTTCATTTGCTGTTCGTCCGGGGGGGTTCTTTGTGAACCGCTTGTTGGCTTCGGTCGGTATGCCGCGTATCGCCGCCGGAGCTGATTTTGCTGGTCGTATGGCCAATCCAGGGCGACGCCTCGCCCTGGGACCCGAGTTCCACGCGGACCTCGAGTTTTGGCGGTGGTTCGTCGGGGAAGGATTGGACGCTCGTGGAGGAACCTTGTCGGCTCCGATGTATCATTTGCTTGAGCGCAACCCTCGACGTACTTTGTTTTCAGACGCGTCCAAAATCGCTGTCGGGGGGTTTTGCCTTGAGACTGGTGTATATTGGCGATACGAGCTTGACGCTGGGGAACGGTCTCGATTCTGCGGATCGAGTAAGTCCGTTGCAGACGAGAACGATATATCAATTAACGTTCTCGAACTGCTTGGCATGGTAGTCTCTGCTTGGGTGCTGGTGTCTCCGTGCGCAGAACGCCCTTCCGCGATGGGGGACTGTGTGCTGTTGCGCGGCGACAACGAAGCAGCCATTCATTGGGTGCGGCGTTGTCGAGGGGGAAAGGAGCCGAGATCGGGCGCGCTGATGCGCCTCCTTGGTGTGCTTGAATTGTCCTCTGGTTGGCACTTTGACGCAAAACACGTACGTGGAATATTTAACGTGGCCGCTGATGGTATCTCTCGCTGGGATCGCGATTCCGTCCTTGTTAATTTGCGTGACGTTCGCCCCGACATTTCATGGCAGGAGCAGGACCTGGGGGGCGCGGGAACATCCCTATGTACTTCGGTGTTGGCCTCGAACTCATGCGAAACGCCATTGCGCCCTCGTCTGAACGCACTTATCAGGGGCATTTTGGCGCATGGGTAGACTTTCGGGTACGTTGTGGGATGCCTGAATTTCTCGAGCGTTGCAGAGACCGCATGACCAACGTATGGCATCTGTTCGAGTACGTAGCGTACGCATTTGCGACCAAGAAATTGCGGTCGGCTACTATCGAGAGCCATTTGTCAGCAATCAAGTTTTTCCATCGTATCTCGCGAGGGTTCGAGCTTGACACCAATCATCCCGTGTTGGTTAACGCCCTTAAAGGAGCAGCTCGTTCGCATGCTGACGCCGGCAACCAAGCTACCGTGCGTCGGCCCGTTTCGTGGAAAATGTTGATTGCAGGCGAGAAGCTGATTTCTACGGAGCAGACCGGGGGTCGTGTTTTGTGGCTTGCCCTGTGTGCATCGTTCTGCTTTCTGACTCGCGCGTCCGAAATGTTTGCGGAAACCCAATCACGTGTTCACGAGACTTATTGTTTACGGCGGGCCGATGTAGCTTTTTTTCGCGGAAAGTTTCAGCTGACTGCAGCGCAGTGGTCGACTGCCGATCGAGTTGAAGTTAGGTTTCGTGGGTCAAAGGGGGACCAATTGCGGAAAGGGGCGGTCTTGACGCGGGTACGTGCGGGTCAGGCGAGGCGTGTGGGCGAGGGTGGTGGGGCTGTCGATCTCATGATCGAATTGATGTCTTGTTACTTGTTCCTTCCCTCGTCGGCCCCCTTGGTTGCGTTTGGCGTTGGTAATGGCAGATGGTCCATGTGGACACAGCAGCAAGCGACGACAGCCTTGCGGAAAGTGGTTGCGTTGGCGGGAGTGCGTGCGAAGGAGTACGCCCTGCACTCCCTGAGGATTGGAGGCGCAACGCACTTGTCGGCGGGGGGTGCGACACCAGAGGTGTTGCAGCGTCAAGGACGATGGGCGTCCGATGCGTACAAGGCGTATGTTCGCAGTCACGGAAAGGACGCTAGTTGGGTAGCAGAGGTTATGGCCCAGGAAGGAATTAGTGGTGGGATTCAGCCGGGGCAGGGCACAGAGTGGGGGCAAGTTAACCCACCTTTAGATCTAAATAGGCAGACTTGAAAGTACGAAGAAATGTGTTATCACATGCGTTCCCTATCATATGGCAAGTAGGGGGGGGGGGGGAAAGAGAGCATTCGTAAATCGGGTAAACTCCCATATTGTGTTGGAGGCTGGCGGCAAGAGCTAGATGTCGCCAGTTGAGTTGGGAGTTAACTCGAGTATACGGATGTTAGCGTGGGGTTTGCCGCTGGAGCAGCCCCGGGGGTCTGCCCCTCTCCACCCCCCTTCTCCGGGCGGGGGTTAGCGCATTAATAGAATACAACTTCGAAAGCAAAGTGCAAATCCAATCTTTTCTGTAGATCGGACTCAAAAATGTATCAAAACGCCGAAGAAAAACAAAATTACAGGAACACATTAATTTATACATTATTGTAAGGCGTTGTTTAGAAAGCGGGGGTTTTCATAGCGTTCCCAGTTCTTCGGCAATTTCTTACTGTCATCGCCTGAAACCTTGTCACTCTTGACCAATCAACGATCGATTCAGCCGTGTCACGATTGTATGTGATTGGATAATGGTAACGTTAGTTTGTGTCGCAACCTTCGCTGCTGCAGCAGCCACGCGCTCCCAGAAAGCTCGATGCAGGCCGCCTCTCTGATAGCCCTGCGGCCGGGGAGGACCGACTAGATGCAGTTGTTGATGGATTGTGAGTCTGGGCGGTATAAGAAGTAGCTGCTCGCGCAAGTTTGGAGAGAAACAAGCAGAGCCCGATACCAAACAAACGGCAACATACTATTTGACGATACGAAAGCTGGTGCTTGATACTATACCACTACTGCCCTGCTGGTGCTGCTGGTGCTGCTGCCGCTGCTACTGCTGCTGGATTGTCGCGGCAGCGAGAGCGCCCCTCCCAACAAAAGCACCTCGAATGCCACAGAAAGAGGTCACAGGGTGAACAGGACTATACAAGTAGAAAGAAAGCGCTACCAGGAGGATACGCTGACAGCAGGATACGATACTGCTACTATTGATACTACTCGCATGTATGTACGTATGATACGACGACGACCATAAAGATAGATATACTCGTGCATTCTGTGGCGCTTTGTCAGCCACAAGGAAGACTGGCTTTGGGTTCTTTGATCTTGCCTTTCTCTTAACAAGCATTTTCGTTGTGGGGCTCAAAAACTGTAGCGCTCGTGTTGCCGTCGCTGCAGCGAAGGGCTCAGGGACCATGGGTAGGGGTTGGAAAAATATACATACATTGTTCGCGCGAAGCGCGAAAAAATATAAAGGCGTTTTTCTCGGGCGAGCTAAACTACAACACACGAAACGGGAATACTGGTCCAGCCATAATTTCTTACTTGGGAAAAGGTTTTATACTAATTTCAGTATAACAGCTCTCGAATTTCTTATTTCATGCCATATACCTGTACGTATTAATAGTGTATATTTTACCTGCACTCTGTATACTTAAAAACTCTGTATATGCCGTATACGAAGAGGTCGAGACTTGAACGTTAAAATCGACCTCATGTAAAATTGTGTATCTCTTCGAGATAATGTCCGATTTCAAAACGGTTTTTCACGTTACATTATCTGGAACTTTGCGAATAGATTGGTATAGCCGGTATATCCGTTTCATGTGAAGGATTGTGGAGGTGGCGTCACAAAATGTAGGAAATAAAAAAACAAAAACGTGCTACGACTACAGCTAGGTGCTCAATAATGTATCTCTGGCGACTGGTGACATAGAACGATCACACATGATATACTCACCAAAATGTGTACTGGGGAAGTGATATGTCACATATGCTATGATAAGCATAGATACATTGAAAGTTGTGTAGTGATGTAACGACGACGTTCACCGCATTTTCCACAACACACACAATGCACAAACAGTGCACAAACAATCTACGCCGCCCTCGGCCTCGTCAAAGGAAACACACTGCAATACAGCGAAAACACCGACGCGTTTGTTAAAATAGGATGAAAGCAATCGTTGAAAGTAAAAAGTACCGTCAGCAGCGCAGCAGCAAGTGTGCTAAAGCAAATGCTTTGCGTCAGTCCCTATTCAACGTCAGCGGCAGCTAAAGACAGGCGCCTCTGCGACTTGGCCTGCCCCATCTAGATTCCTTGTAAGGCCCAAGGTTCAAACCGAACTTGAAGGGAAGAAATGCCATTTTCCTCTGCGCTTCGTGACGAATACGTTTTTCGTCCCTGGGCGAGAGTCAGTAGGTACGGTACATCGCTGCTCGTCCAAAGAAGGGTCCTGGGTGGTTTTAAGACCTTCCACCCATACGGTGTCCGCACTGCTGGCGACCTCCGGATTTCTTAATCGGTATACAACCGCCATTCCCTCCGCCCCCCGTCCCGCCGTGATAATACCCACCCGCGAGGGGCGTGCTCTTCTCCGCGCCTCCCTCCACCGTCCCGGCCGCAACCATGGATGGCGCCCACGGGTCCCGCGTTGAGAGATCGGGATCAAACATTCGAGGCGTGGCCACAGCATTGCTCAAAATCTTGGACGGTGCTTGCCGCATCACCCCCCTGACGACCCCGCGGCTGCTTTCATGCTCGAGGGCCATAGTGTTGACCAAGCTCGCGCGTCTCGCAAATACCGAAACATAGCTTTGTAGTTAGCTGGTTATCTTCCTGTCGATGGAAACGACGAAGAGGGTGCGAAGATATCAGCGGCAGCCGTGAATATGAGGGAGACAACAAGAAAACAATAATAGTGTTGCCGTGGCCCGCAAAGGGCTTCGAAACCTTTCCGCCGATTTAAGTGAGCAGCCACTCGTGTACATCCGAAACGAGCGCGAATTTTACTACTTTTACATAGTACAATATGTAATTGATATCAATCATCCCACTACTTTCAAGAAAGCTAGCTACCCGTCTCCTCACCAACAAGAGTACTTCTCATGCCTCTGCACGACTCGTAAGTGAGACTAGGTTGCCATGACACGCACCAAAGTTTGCAATGCTTTACATGTTGTGATAGCTATACAAGGGTCTACACCTGCCTCTCATCTGGATATCGCTGTCGTCTGGTCGCGTGTGATCCGTAACTTCGTCGTCCTGGATAAGGGCGAGACCGATCTACTCGTTTCCTTCCTTGGCTCCACCTGGAGCATCGTCGCCTCCATCATCAGTGTTATCTGGAAGTTGATTGGGAAATTGTGCGGTCCATGCCACATTAGCGTATTAGACAGTGAAACCAAATCGCAAACACACGCAAGCGCTACACAATATAGTTCGCTTGCATCATAAGTGTCAGACTCTACCAAACGCAATAAAACACCCGTAGAACGTTTACACACATGCCATCAAGCGTACGTTTAAGCTCAAGTGAACGACCAACGACTTACCTGCTGTATTGGCGGTGTTCCCTGTAGGAAGACCGACGTCGTTGAAGTCTCCAGGGTACCCCACACCATCGTCCAGCGGTACCTTGTAAGATTCCTCCCTACGGATGATACACAAGCCCTGCAACGCTAAATCTTCCAAAGTGGCAGGTTCGGCGGACTCCGTCCGTGTTTGCCTTCGTGTACACCTCCCCCTCCTCCCTCAACGCATCCTCCTCCTTCCTGGGAAGCACGCTCGCCTCTGCGGCTGCATCCAACCCCTCGTCACCGCCTACTGCGATTTCCTGCAGGGGGGGGGTAGGGCGCCGGTTCGGGGTACTGCGCCCCGGCCTGAAGCAGTGGATACCGCATGTTTTCCTGGCCCCCCATGACACGGGTATCGGCGAGGACCTAGCGTACAGGACGAAAGCACCTTGTGTGCTTACCCTCGTGGGTTTGACCCCTCCCCACCGCCCGACTAGCTGGGTCGGAACTCCCCAGTGACAGAGAGCCACAAGCGACGCGAAGAGTAGCTGGAGCTGTACAGGAGCACATGTTTCGCGGAGAGGGCGTGGACGACGCCTGTTTCACGGAGAGGGGCGCGGATGAGGGCGGGAAAGGATGAAGGAACTCTTGTGTGTGAAACTTGAGGGGCGATGAGCGTTGCAGTCCAAACTAGTACACAAAATCGATGATAGACCTTGGGCCGGCCACCGTCTTTTCTCGCTAAATTTCAAACCGGGCGCAAGGTGCTCAGGTTCAGGGAACGCTGAGGCGAAGCGACGGGGCACGTGAAATCGACCATGTTTTTGTACAGAAGGAACGAGGCAAATGTATCAAGCAGGCGTAATCCCCTTCTGCGTCGTCGAGGCGAGCGCTCGCGCAGCGGGAGAACGGAATGGTGCTCCTTGGCAAATACTTCCCCAGTAGGCTTGTCATCATGGCTACGTGTTATCGAGACTATTTTGCTACCGACTCCAGCTTGGCGAATGGACCCAAGTACAAGGTATTCGCTGCTTCTACACCCCAGGTGTAGAAGACCTGTGCAGCATCCGTTTTGATGGCGACACCAGTCAGCGCAGGGCTCATCGAGCAGGAAGGCGGTCGCCGTGCAAGTTGGTGCAAAGGCACCAAAGGTAAAAGAGTGCAAGTATCCCTGCACAAAAACCACAAAATCAGTGTTTATATGACAACACCGCCGGGACCGTTCACCTACTGTAGTTTCCTACCAGAAACAAAAGACACAGGTACGAGTATGTACTCGTGTTCTTTGCATGCCACTCATGGTTGGCTACGCTCACCTTGGTTGTGTTGCAGTCCACGGGTAGACCACGGAGAACTATAGGGAACGTCTCCTTTGTGAGCCCAGAAGAGACCGTCTCCAAGTGCAAGAGGAGGTGCCATACTGGGCGGCTACAGCAGCAGTACGTTGATGGTCGCTATGTTTTCCCTCCTGGAATCGACTGTCTCCCACTCCGCGTATACGGGACCTTCTTCCCTTCAACCCGGTTGGTCACTCTTACGAAGGAAACCGGCAGCAACAACAGCATGGGCGGCTTGAAGTCGTTGCGCCCGTAGACTCTGAGCTCTCGTCGGAGCGCTCGGGCTGCTTGGTCGGCTGCTTCCTCCTGCTGCTACTCCTGCTGCCTGACGGCTCTGTTGGTGCTGTTGGTGGTGGTGGTGGTGGTGGTGGTGCTGCTGCTATAACACTGGCACTGGTGTTTATGTTCGGCCTCTAGCACGGGCTTTCCCCTTCGAAGTCTGTTGCGTTCCCTGTCTGTCTGTGCTGCTTGCTGCTGGTTGATGTTGTTGGTACTTCTCTTGGCGTTGCTCTCCCTCCTTAGCGTCGTGCGCCTGACACGGAGAGCTCTGACGGCCTGGTCTGTAGCTGCTGCTGGTCTCTCTGCTGTTGTGATGCTGCTGCTGTGGTAGTGGTGCTGTGCTGCTGCTGCTGATCATGATGATGTTGGCACCGAGGACGGTTCTCGTATGTATGTACAGCAACATGACAGTCCCGTGAGCGCGGGTCGAATCTCGGGGTGATTTTGGCCTTTGGGCCAATGAGCATCGTCGTAATCAAAAGTCGTTTTTAAACTCGCTCGGTAAAACACTCATATTTTAGCGTATTGACCAATGAAAATGCGTCGTAATCAAAACATATCCCCTACTGACAGGCCCATACTTATTACTTGCAAATCTCGGTAACTACAGCGGCCCGTATCGAAAATGCCTGCAAATATTTTTTTCCTTTTTTTTTCTCTCTTTTCCAGGCGACCCCATTAAAACCAGCCGCCGTAAAACGTCAATTTTTCAATAGGGGGGCCTGGGAAAAAAAGGATAAAAAGAGAGAGAAAGATTTCCCTAGTCTTTCGGAGGTTTTTTCGATACGGGCTACGGGGTTGCTCAATTTTTCGAGTTT
Source organism: Saccharina japonica (assembly GCA_008828725.1). Lineage (NCBI taxonomy): Eukaryota > Phaeophyceae > Laminariales > Laminariaceae > Saccharina > Saccharina japonica. Next base: position 3,445 of record MEHQ01001112.1, on the reverse strand, counting down.
TGGTTTCCGGCCATGTGCCCTCTGCTGCGAGGCCACCGCGAGCGCTACAGTTTGAACCTCGGCATGAAAGTAGGCTCATTCGAACAGTCTTGTGTAGGGCTATCGAAGGTGTTGAAACCAACTCAATGCGTGGGAGCATGAAGGATATATGTATCATCTGGCGGAATTTTTCCCGAAAAAAACAAGTTTTGCGGTATGGATGACCCACCAAGGGCGGGTAAAAAAAAGGACCCGAGACCCCCACTCATATTTTTGCATTTGGGGCCGATTCGGGGGATTTGTCAGTTCCTATACTAAATCCTATATAACCAATGATTTTTCCAGTTCCTATATTAAATCCTATATAACCAATGACTTTTCCAGTTCCTATACTAAATCCTATATAACCAATGAATTTTCCAGTTCCTATACTAAATCCTATATAACCAATGACTCAACCCTTGACTCAACCACAAGTTACTTGGTTTTAGAATGGGCACTTGTCAGCCACTGCGGGTATTTGTCAGTTCCTATACTAAATCCTATATAACCAATGAATTTTCCAGTTCCTATACTAAATCCTATATAACCAATGACTCAACCCTTGACTCAACCACTAAGTTACTTGGTTTTAGAATGGGCAACTTGTCAGCCACTGCGCCTATAAAGTAGCAGAGGTCGGACACTGACAAAGAAGCGGACGTGGAAGGAAACGAATTAAGTTGGGGCAAGCCGAGGCGGGGGAGGGGGGAGTTGCGACAAACCACAAACCCAGTTCCGTCTCTGACCGCAGTGCCATTGCAACGGCCGCAGGAGTGTGGTTGAGGGAGGGTAGCCGGATGATCTGCGTAGTAGTCATTCTTATGGGTTCTTGTCATGGTATTCATGGTATCCCCGTTTCCCCTCTATTGTTGAGGTGGCGTGTTTCTGATGAAACGCGCATCGAGCAAATAATAATTGCTCCCCCTGGTTCTCAGAATTCTCTGAGTCCAGAACCAGCGTGAGATAATAAATATAAGACTTCAAGCATCAAAACTGTGAGTAACTGAGTTGCGTCTCGTCTCAAACCTGCACGGTAGTCGGGCTTGCCCCATACCGCATTTGTAGCTACGTACCTAACCTCCCCAGGGCAGTAATACGTTTATACATGGCGTCGTCGGCATACACGTGAGACTCGATCGCGCTTGGTTGCTCTCTTTGCGAGCTTGACTTTGCATACGCTCGGCAGTATCCCTTGCTTATTTTTCCCTCGATTTTTCTCGTTTTCCGTACGTACGAGTAAATACAGCTGATTTTTGTTTTTTTTCCCTCATCCCGGATTTTCTCGATGAGCTCCTCTGACGATGAGGTTTCTCCTTCGGACATGCAAGCATCCGTCGTATCCCACGAGCCTTGCCCAGACGCGGTAGTGGTCGCAGCTCCATTAGGGACCGGCTGCGACAACAGTAGCGATGATAGCTTCGTCGCACCTGCAGAAGCACCACGCCTTCTGACAGGTCGTAGCCCTGACTTGCTCGACCACCTGACCGAAATTCGAGACGTAACTCGCCCTTTCGCCTGGTAGACAAATGATCCGAGTCTGGCGGGAAGGCTTCTTGGCCTGGGTTTTTGTTAGTGGATGAGCTGCGGCAAGTTCCACACTACCCGGAGAGTTTACTCTTCGGGTGGCTATCCCCACCGCACCGGGCCCCTTCGGGGGTCAGGTCGGGTCAACATGCTCAAGTTACCGAAGGTCGTAGACAGCAAGGGCTGATACTTCCGAGGGAGCATGGAGTGAATTGACACACGACACGAAGTGCACGAAGTGAGACGTGGAAGTGTGGAGGGCGTAAGCTTTATTTTGACCCATCCGGAGAGATAAAAAAAAAAAAAAGACAGCTCTCAAAGCTTTCCGACACTTGAACCGTCCTCCCCCGATAGCGACCACGCTGCTGCCCCGCCGCTCGAACCTCGCCAGACCCTTGCCGCAGCCCCGTGTGCTGCAGTCTTGCCAGCCTCTTGCGCTGGCGTAGCCTCTGTCTCTCGCACTACTGTATCACGCACCGACGTCGCATCCGACTTGGACAGTACCCTGTGTCAGCTCGCCTCAACATCTGATCTTTCGATGTTGACCCGCCCTGAAGCAGCTGGTAGCAGTCTGACTTTTTCCGCCTCGGATACTCTTTTGCTTCCTGCTGCAGCTGCAAGCTCCCTAGACATGCTGACCCCTTCCACACGTGAGCCTCCCACCGCTCACCTGTCGAATGTCTCCCCGACACCTCGGCCTGATCTGCAACATGTTGCAGCTCTCGCCGTCGAAGTCCCCCTTAGGGCACCGACCGCGCCTCCCCGCGAGGTCGATGCCGTGTTGGTGCGAGCTGGACAGCCGCGACTAACTATCGAAACTTCACCTCATGCACCTGCCCGCCCTTCCCGAAACCAAGAATTCGGCGATGCGGCCGTGCCGCTCTCCAGCTCGCTCGATAGCCTCTCGCCCGTCTCTGCCCTCAGGGCTTTGACCGTCGACGCTACCGCTGCGAGCCAGAGCGACAGCAGTCACACCCCACCAATGTTGGTTCTCGAACCCTCGTCAGTGGCGGCCACTGCTGTCACCGTGGCGACTACAGCTCGCCACGCCTCCCCGACAAGGACCGGTCAGACTTCACGAGGTCGGGAAAATCGTATGAATTTTCCTGAAACCTGTGACCAGCTGACTCTCCCCGGACCTCGACTGCCGCAGCCTCGAGACCTCCACAGAGGTATCTCAAGAGCGGCTGCTCAGCTCGCCTGCCCAGGTGGCCTGCCTATCAGGCACGGGCACCACAGCAGCACCTGCTCCACGTGCACCCCAGGTGCACGCAGCAGTGACGAGTACGAGTACTCACCCTATTCGTACAGCAGTACTTTCGATGGCCACTCGCGACCCCTCGCTCGCGAATGACGCCCTCGAAAGTCCCCTACCTCCGAGATTATTCTCTCAGGCCCACGAGCGTTTTCACCTATCAGCAATACCACAATCAACCTTCGGTAGGTGCACCGCTCCTTCTCTCGCAGCGCGACCTGCGTAGCATTACGCGTGAGGCTCGAGCTCGAGCTCGCCGTTTTACGCATACTGACAGCCGCGATGCACCCCAAGAGCCCCCTGCGTTGTTCACATTTTCCTCGCCAGAACACTCAGCAGTAGCCCTTTCACTTGAAATTAGTGAAGGACGACCAGCAGGCGAGCTTCCACTTACTATAGTGTAGACCAGACATCCCGCACTTTTTCACTTGACTATAGTGCCGATTCCGCTTCGACCACGATCACTGATTGCGCCCCTCCACGCCCTTCCCCCCCTCGGTGTCGCCCGCGCCTTCGCCCCGCGCTCCTGCCTTGTCGGATAGCTCTTTCATCTCCCCTCTTCTCCCAGATGGCTACCTCCACCGCACGACCCATGGACGACCTCGTAGATTTCGAGGGCTCAGGCGATGACGCTCCGGAGGAGCC
>MEHQ01000930.1:408367-439960 GCA_008828725.1 Saccharina japonica | reverse complement strand
ACTTATTTTTGCTTCGTGTCTTTTTTTTATTTGTATGCTCCTAAGGTTTGGTGACGGAGCACAAGCTTGAGCATTTTTTTTTTCAATATCTTATCACGCCTGGGAGAGATCATCGATTCCCTTCTCATTATGTATAAGCAGTAGACCTTTCAAGGCAGATCTATCCACGATATGGTGTGATCTGCACGATGTATAGCTCATGTTGCCCAGGGTGGAAACCGGAAATTCTGCATGATCTACTTTACACATGTTTCCCGGGTTGGATCTGTACTAAACAGATCCTGCACAACCTCTCGTAATGGCATGCGAGGAACTAGATGACTTACTGTAGATAGATAGATCATGATCTGTGCGAGGTGTGAAAAAACAATGTTGTTTTTATTTCCATGTTTTTTTCTTTCTTTTTTTTTCCCCTGAAGGGATGGTGACGAAGCGCAACCTAGAAGACCTCGTGCTGAATCTGCTGCGGCACGTGGCGAGAGCGGAAGGGAGCTACCGAGACGAGCTCATCGCCAAGATCGTCTTCGTGTGAGTCAAGTCGCCTGGATATAGTCCGGTCAACGGTCGTGTTATCAGATCTGATCTGGTCTGATAATCGGTTTGGTGGGTTGCCGTTTAGATTACATCAGTAAAAAAGACGGTGGGAATGGATTTGGTTTGGGTTGGACTGCTGTTGCCGTACGTACGTAGCGGTGAGGCAATCGTCTTAGCCCGCACATGTGTATAAAACCGGTTAACGCTCGTATATATATGACATGCAGCTTTTTTTGTGTGTTACAGCCTTGCAGTTGCAGCAGTAAAAAAACGGTCGGGAATGGTATGGTTAAGTTAGACCGCTATGCACTGAATGTTGTGGTAGCGAGGACAGTTACCAATCTGGGGCGTAAATACATAAGGACCGATCGGTGTTCCTATTAAGGTGTAAACGGTCCCTATATTTCCTCCCAGGGTTGGCACATAGTAGTGGTGGTGGTGGTGGATGATGGATGGGGTCGTTGGGTTACAGTTTTACTACAGTTTTACAATGGTTTGACATGCTATGCAACGGTGGTTGGGTTCGCGTACCGGTCTCGTCCACTGCTGGAGCTATCACCGGGGACCATAGTAAACACTAGTAAATAGGACCTACGGTACAAACACAAAACTATGTTTTACCCTATTTTTACTAACAATATTTGGTTCTATTTACTAGTGTTTACTATGGTCCCCCGTAATAGTACTCGTGCTTGTTAAACTGCTGGAACGACTTTTGTTTTGCTCTTTTCACGGCCGCTCGACGTTACACAGAGCAAAAAGAGCACCATCTTCATACGGTATTTTATTCTCTACGTGGTCGGGCTTTTGTTGGAATACCGATACGTATCGTACAGCAGTTACAAGAGGGGCGTGCTGTTGGTAGGGCGCCATTATGGGCGGGGATGTAAGGAACGTTTGGTCTTCATGTTTCTCCTTGAACCTTGCTTATATTTCCGTCCACAGGGTGGTACTCGTACATACTCTGGGGTATTCGAGCTCTAAACCTGGTGTTGTTTCGATGATAATGGGTATGTACCTGGTACCCGGGTACTAAACCTGGTTGTTTTGATGATACTTGGGTATGTACCTGGGTATGTACCCGGGATGTACCCGGGTGTGTACCCCAGAGTATACATACCTGGTATACAACATGTACCGATTTCCTTTCGCTGGTCGTTGTCTGTCGTTATTTTCGGCTGTATAGACTTTCAAAATTTCGATTTTTTCAACGGTTGGTGGGCGGCCTTTTTTTTTTTTTTTTTTTTCCCAGCTGCACAAAACGCCATACGTAGGACTTTCCCTTGCGTCAGTCACCCCACGTCCGAATGCCTGCGAAGGTGGAGCTTACCCTTGCATGCCCTACTACACACGCTCCTTGTACAGTTACTGCCGGTAGTGGTATTTGTAGCAGTCAACAGCAAGTCAGTACGTGTACGTATATACTCGTACCAGTTTTATTGTTTGCTGTTTTGAAATACGTCGACTGGTCGGTCGCCCCCCCCCACCCCTCGCCCCCTCCCCTCTCCGTCTCGAAAGGGATGCGTGGTCAATGGTCAAATGACTACCAAGGCAAGCAACAAATGAGTACGCCCCCCGCCCCCCGTCGCCCGCTCTCGGCAGGTGGACGCTGCGCTCCAGAGAGGGACCCCGACAGCACTCCAGTCAGCCAGCGCCGGCGCCGGCCACGCGCCGCGTGCGGGGTGGCGCCGCTTCCAGGCCCGGGAGGGACCCTGCCCCGACACGGGGACGGGCGTGAGCGACACGTGCCTGCGGGGAGACCCCTCGGGGGCGGGAGGCAAGGGCCAGGGCTAACGGAAGCCATGCGGCGAGGAGCGCCGCGGGGCGGCGGGGCGCCGCGGGGATAGAGTTTGCGTTTCTCACCAACTTCCGCTGGTACACGGGGGTGCTGGTTGACCTCAGCCACGTCGAGGTGAAAGACGCATTGATATTTCGTGTTTTCGTAATTAATTCCGTAATAATGCGAAATACTTTTTCTTGTCTTTTTTTGTGATTTTTGGTCTTCTTGTGCATTCATTTTTTTTGTTTTTTCGTGCAAGTAGATGGAAGCTTAAGCTCCCACCGAAGGAATGTGGAAGTACTTTCAACTTCCATGCAAAGGTAGATGGAAGCTTCCATGTACTTTTTGTTTTGTGGAAGCTTCCGTGATGACAATGTTCGTGGGAGCTTCCCCTACGTACCTCCATCGGAAGTAGCAGCTTTCTATACGAGTGAGCACGAGTACGAGGATAGTATGACTGTACCGGTAGGTAGCAGATAAACGCGCTTGGGTAGTCGACTCGACGGGGACTTTTGAGGCCTCTCTCGTTTCGGTCAAGTAACTTTTTTTTCGTTTTTCGTTTTCGTTTCTGTTTGGACATGCCGATCGATGAGGTAAACTAATTAAAGGAGCGACAGCTTTTCCATCATGGAGTTACATATGTACCTGGTACCTGATATATACGTGCAGCAGTTTGATGTTCATGTTCCTGAGTTTGTTTTGGAGCAAACAAATACAACAATATTCACTTTTTTTTACTGCTTCGAAGAAATGACCCCACACAAATTCCGAGTAGTTTGTGCTCAAAAACGGTGGGTGCAGTAGTAGTTTCGAAGGGCTAAGGTACGCAATACACCAGGGTGCAATATTATTTGGGCGTTCGACAGGTTGAAATGGTCTTTAATCTTTGACGTACCGTAGGACCGTGATGTCTTTTTTACTCAAACATGCGCCTGGTACACACAAAGCATATACGAAGTACGTATGATACCTCGGTATATACCTGGTGTGCGGTATTCGATAGGCTGAAGCAACGCGTGTCATTTTGTTGTTGTTCCGCAATATGTTGTGTTTTTGTTTTGTCTGGTTGGGTTCGGTTGGGTTCGGTTCGGTTCGGTTCGGTTCGGTTCGGTTCGGTTCGGTTGGGTGATTGGGTTGGGTTGTGCTGGGTTGTGTTGCGTTGTATTTCGTTTTGTTTTGTTGTGTTGTGTTGTGTGGTGTTGTGTTTCGTTGTTGCCGCGAAAAACGTCAGACTCTACTACGTAAAACACGAGCTCGTACATACGTACAGCTCGCCAAGTGGATGAATGAAGGCTCTTGGTCATCCGTGTGACGATGTCCCATACGTTGCCCTCTGCCGCTTTTCAGGGTTCGAAGCACGGCGACGCGCTTGCGTTGCAGCTGATGGATGTGTCCCTTCGCGTGGAGGAGGTTCGAGAGTACGCCGTACACAAGTCGGTCGGGCTGTTGCTGGACCCTTCGCGCCAAGACCAGCTGATCAAGCGCAGGAAGATACCCTCCTACATGCCGGCGCAGCAGGGCATGCCCATGGGCTTGCCGCCGCCCCCGGCGTTGCTGCACCACCACCAGCATCAGCAGCAGCAGCAAGTTCAGGTGCAGGTGCAGGGTGGTGGGGGCGGGGGGGGGGGGGGGGGGGGGGGGGGGGGGGGGTACTCATTTGTTGCTTGCCTTAGTCATTTGGCCGTTGACCACGCATACCCTTTCGAGACGGAGCGGAGGGGGGGGAAGGGACCATTGTGGGTGGTGCTGGCGGTGTTGACAGTGATAATTGGTGTTGGTGTTGGTAGCGTGGGTGCTGGTGGTGTCGATGACACTGGTGTCGGTGATATTACGGGGGGCCATGGTAATGAGAAACCACGATGGGACCCAATGGTTACAGACCATTCTTTGGTTCAGATTATCTGCTGTATATTCCACGGTAATAGCAAGTGCTGGTGTGGGTTTGCCCATGTGTTGGTGGCGTTGTTGTTATTGGTGTTGTTGTTTTGTGTTGGCCAACAGTTTTTTTCGAGACAGCAACACGCGGCAGGGCAACGTTGATTGTTTGGTCGGTTTCGTTTGGTTTCGTTTTGGTTGGTTCGGTTCGTGGGCTCGTGGTTTCCTTCGGAACCGACGGGGAGAGGCAAACAAAAGAGTGAACAAAACAGACACGCACACACACTATAAATACCAGGTATATACATACACACACGCGCTCGCGCACACTACGAGTATACGCTTTTCTCGTGGTCCCCGTGTATTATCGTATGTTCTGGCCTTCAATAATGCAACGTATGGTGGAGTCTGCTGTTGCACTTCTGGACCCTACTTATTTGTCCACTATTCAAACTGTTGGTTTACTCAACCCCCCCTCCGCCATACGCATATATTATATATCTATGGGTTGGGTTGGCGTCGCCTGGCGACGACGCTGTAAAACATGCCTCTCACTGCGTGAGCTAGACAACCAGGGTACCGTTTTTTTTCTTTTTGGCGGTTACCCAGACTGGCGGTCGAGTAGATCAGTATGTGCGGGGTTCGGGAACCTCAACTCGCGCACAAGGGGAGATTGATCGAGTATCACGTGAGTGTGATTATGGCTAAGGCTTCCAATCGAGGCAGATAACATAGTGCTGATCCATATGCTGTCTCATTGAAGTAGGCCACAGCGCAGATATTAAATTTAACTCATTGAGCGCTGTACATCCATATGCAGTCCGCTGACAAGCGTTCTAGTAGGATGCGAGCTCACCCTTCATGGCGACTGCGCCGCCAACACGCGTCACGGCGCTTTCGGCGCTTGTGCGTAGGGCAATGTCTGGACTGGTCGGTGGAAAACGCACATGCTCCGTCCGCCGGCATTGTAGGGATGCGAGGTCTTGGTCATACGACTACGGCCATGCATGATAATGAGTACACCCCCCCCCCGCCCCCCCCCCGCGGTAGTGACTACGTCATAGCAACAAATGAGTACGCCCCACCCCCCCCCCCCTCGCGCCTCCGTCCCGGCATGTAGGGATGGCAAGGGTCTATGGTCATAGCGACTACGGCCCATGCATGAGATTTTAAGTAAGCCCCCCCCCCCGCTTCCTTGCCCCCCCCCCCCCCCCCCCCCGCCCCCTTATCCGGCTCCCTTTTACCCCCCTGTTTTGTGCAATTCCCCAGTCGCGCCAAGCGATTAAGACCGCCTTATATCGGGACACCGCCTTACTCAGACCGTCTTAGTGGGAGGCCCCCACTTGTACAACCAACTAATAAAATGAACCAGCTCATTCAACAAAACCAAACAAATAAAATAAACCAACTAATCCAATACAACCAACTATTCATATTAAAATAAACCAACTAATTCAACACAACCAAACCAACACAATACGCTCCCCTCCCCAACAAGAGAACGTTACGTTTTGACGCTCTTTCGCCCAACCGATCCGCGCATAATATTATACACACCTGGCACGCTCGAGTACAGCGCCCCGCGTGTCCACCCTGTCAAGTACAGGGGGCTGCTTCCATCCGTTCCCCCCTCCCCCCGATATCATACAGGGACGGTCCTCTTTGACGATGCAGCAGGTCGTGGGGGCGGCGGCGTGGATCGTCGGAGAGTACTGCCGGCCCCACCTAGAGACCCTCGCTGGCAGTCAGAGGAAGGGCGGGCGGCTGTGGTTTGACGTTCTTGAGGTGAGGCGGAGGCGTCGGTAGAAATGGGTGGGGTGGGACAGACAGACCAACAAACAAACAAATTCAATTCAGCCAAGCGAACGAAACGTTAACCTTAGACACATCGGACAGATCATCAACAGATCATCGATTATTCCCACTACATGACCTAGATCTTTTAGGGCAGGCAGCTTCCTGATCTGTATGATCTGTATGATCTGTATGATCTGTACGATCTGTATGATCTGTATGATCTGTATGATCTAGCTCATGTTGCTGGGTGGGAGCCGAATACCCTGCATGATTTAGAGTAGGACATATCATTTCCTGGGTTGGATCTGTACTATACAGATCCTGCAGAACGTCTCTTAACGGCAGGTGAGGATCTAAATGATCTAAATGATATATCTGTAGATGATATATCTGTAGGTGATACATCTGTAGGTGATATATCTGTAGGTGATATATCTGTAGACCATCTATCTGTAGATTATCAGTCTGAGGTGTGAAAGATGCGCAACAGCTGCGGTTTTTAACGCGCGGGACGGTGGTTGTTGGTGATGATGCCCCGTTTTTTTTCCGTCGTGTTTTCGACCTCGTTTCATGCCGGCTCCCATCCCCGCCTGTCCGTCCACCCCGTCGCCCCTGCGCCCCTCTCTCATCACCATTGTCATCGTCATCAATCATCATCATTTGTCATTTTCGTTATTTATCGTTGTCATCATAAAACATCATCTTCATCGTTGTCATCATAAAACATCATCTTCATCGTTGTCATCATCATCATCATCATCATCATCATCAATCATGATCACCATCATCATCATCATCGTTAATCATCGTTAATCATCGTCATGTTTTCATTATCATCGGCATCAATCATCAGCATGTCTCACGATCATCATAATCAATCATGATCACAATCATCATCGTCATCATGACCATTAATCATCGTCATCTTTTCACGTCATCATCACTTATCATGACGATTATGTCTGGCCCAGCAGCGTCTGGCCAGCAAGAGCAGCATTGCCTATTCGCGTTTTCTAACAGTCCACCGGCACCATCCCGTGCTGTACGTATCCACTTCGTAGGTTCCACCCACGCGGTAAACCAAACAATGGCAAACCACAAAGAAGTTTCAATTCTCAAACAAGGCACCACACAGAAATAGAACCAACACGCCTAATCATATCTTCACGAACAAACCACAGATTACTCTCGGAAGGTTCCTTTTCTCCAATAACCCTCTCCATTTATCATCATTTATCATCAATAATCAATATTTATCATCATCGTCACCACTATCATTATCCTCATCATCATCATCATCATCATCACCACCACGATCGCATCGACAGGCACTGCTTGCTCCGGAGGCCGGAGGACTACCGGCCCGCACTCAAGCCGTGTACGTGCAGAACGCCCTCAAGGTGCTGATCGCCATGTGTCAGGCCTGCCCGGATGACGGAGAGGTCGGACGCGCGCTGGAAATGGTGTCGGTTCGCCTATTGGTGCTCATGCGATCCCCGCATATGGAGGTGGGGTTGTTGTTGGTAGTGATGGTGTTGGTGTTCGTAGTGGTGTTGGTAGTGGTGGTGTTGGTGGTTTTGTTGGTAGTGGTAGTGGTGGTGTTTGTTGTTGGTGGTGGTGTTGGTGGTGGTGGTGGTGTTTGGTGGTGGTGGTGGTGGTGGTGGTGTTGGTGTTGGTTGGTGTTGGTGTTGGTGGTGGTGGTGGTGGTTGGTGTTGGTTGGTGTTGGTGTTGGTGGTGGTGGTGGTGGCGGTGGTGGTGGTGGTGGCGGTGGTGGTGGTGGTGGTGGTGTTGTTGCTGGTGGCTGTTGTCGGCGATGGTGGTGGTGTTGCTATTACTGTTGCTGCTGCTACTGTTGCCGTGGTTATTGGCGGCAATGGTGGCTGTGTTGCCCCCCCCCCCCCCCCCCCTTTCCCCCCCCCCCCCCCTTTCCCCCCCTCCCCTTCCCCCCCCCCCCCCAAAGGTGCAAGAACGAGCGTCAACCTTCTACCACCTCCTGGTGGCCTACAGCATCGTTAAGGAGGAGGACACCGAGGAGGCGTTCCAGCCGGGAAGCGGGGCTGCGAATGGCGGAAATGAGTCGTCCAAGGGGACTAAGGGGCGTGTAGAGGCGGCAGCGGCAGCATCGTCAGGAGCGGGGATGTTGGGCTCGGCTAACGGGCAGGGTGAGAGAGGGGATGGACGGCGGTGGCTGGGGAGGGGGGGGAGGGGAGGGTACTCATTTGTTGCTTGTCTTATTAATAGTCATTTGGCCATTATTGACCACGCATTCTTCTCGAGACGGAGGGTGTACTCGTGTCATGAATTACCGTAGTCTCATGGTTATAGACCCGTGCATCCCTACAATACGGGACGGAGCTTGTCGGGTTTTCACCGACCAGACAGACATTACCCCCCAACCCCCACCCCCTCCTCCAACCCCCCCCCCCCCTGCACTCTAACCCCAACCCAACACTACCCCACCCCCACTACCGCCCACCTTAGGCACCCCCCCCCCCCCGCTACGCAACCCACGTGTACCCATCCCTCTTGGCGAAGCGTCGGCGCCAGTAGTGCTAGACCTGCTAGGGTTGGATCCCCATCTTCCTGATGGAGGCGTGGGGGCGAACGGGACACCGGCTAGCGGTGCCGGGGGGGGCGGGGAGGCGGGGGGGGACGGGGGAGGGGCGAGCCGACAGCCCCCGGTGCTGACGGCTTTGGCCTTGGCGCCGTCGATGATGGGACCCGTGGCGGCGGCGAGAGGGGCTGCCTCGGAGATGGCCGCGCTGGTTGGCGAGGTGAGTTTTTCTCGCTTTTGTGTTGTTGTCTTATGTTTTGTTGTCTTATGTTTTGTTGTTGTCTTATGTTTTTTTTAATTGTATTTGATTATTTTTTGTTAACTTTTTTCCATGCCATTTTACCATGGTACCGGAACTAACTACAATAATAACTGTAGCTGTCGATGGCGATGGGTTTTGGTGTGCAATGAGTTGTGTGGTAAAACCTCTCAGCTCTCTCTCTCTCTCCCTCTTCTCTTTCCCCCTCTCTGAGGGAGTAGTCTCACGAAGGAAATGCGCAACCCCGCACCCCCCCCCTACATAGCAAAGAAGCCTTCCATACACAAGGAAAATCCCACATACGTAGCCGGATTATTACTGGCACCGCTGCACATGCTCTTCCTGGTCGCTTGATGACTGGTCGGGGTTTTTTTGGTCGCTTCACAGAAGTAGTGGGTGGTCCCTCTATAGTGCCGATTGGATAGTGCCGGTTTGCCTCGCCCGCTTATAGTGCCTTTGGAATCGCGTGGCCAGTAGTGGACGAACCCCGATAGTGAATCTTCCTAAGGTAGCTGTTTAGGCACTCTGGTTGGCTTGAGAGTATATTAAACGCGGCACGATCAACTTGGGGAGTCTTTTTCCAGCCACACGGCATCCCGAGTCAACCTAGAGGGAGTCTTTCCATGCACAGCATCCAAGCCGGCCGAGTCAACCTAGAGTCTTGCCAAGCACAGCATCCAAGCACTGATTGATCACTGGTGGTATAGGGTTAGGGTTAGGGTCGGAGGGTCGGCTTGAGGCGCCAAGCGCAAAACCTCCGTAAAGATTCACTGTCAAAAGTGTGTCCACCCCTCCGCTAGGTACAGACAGATGGGATTCACCGTTCGTGTGGAGAGTAGTGCCGGTTGCCGCTACGTTTTAGTGCCGGTATTTGTGTTGGCTGCCGCACGCCGGCACTATAGAGGGAGACCACTAGTGTACTACAATCAAGATGCATGGGGTCTCCACAGGGGTTCGTGTTTGCAGTAAAACCCTTTCTTTTCTTGTTAAAAACATGTGATACGTGCCTTTTTTTGTTGTTGTTGTGGCAAACTGCTTGGAATTACGTACGTAGCGTGTTTTTTTTTTTTCTTGCAGTTTTTTTTTTTTTGCAGTATTCCTCGTTGAAAACACCGATCCTTGAAACCACCGCCGCCGCCGCTGCGGCTACGGTGGCTGCTGCTGCTGCTGCTGCTGCTGCCCTTGCCTTTTTTTTATGATCCGTCCCGTCCCGTTCCGTTGCATTCCCGTTCCGCTCCTTTCGGTGCCGTTACGTCCCGTGCCGTTCCCGTCCGGTCCCGTTGCGTTCCCGTTGCGTTCCCGTTTCCGTTCCATTCCGTTCGGTACTGTTACGTCCGGTTGCATTCCCGTGCCGTTCCCGTTTCGTTTTTTTCTTCCTCGTTTCGTTCCCTTTCCGTTCCATTCCGTTCCGCTTCGTTGCGTTCCCGTCCCGTCCCGTCCCCGTTCCCGTCCCGTTCCCCATTCCCGTTCCGGTCCCGTCGCCGTTCCCGTTCCCGTCCCGTTACGGTTCCTGTTCCCATCCCGTCCCGTTTTTTCCCGTCCGAGCGTGCAGGTGCTGAAGCCGGTTAACCAGAGAGCGCAGAGCCGAGTACCGCCGCCGGACGACGTGGACCTTGACCGGCCGATCAACCGCTCGGCGCTCGACAAACTCCTCGCCATGGAGGTGCGTGGCGTGTGGTGGTGGTGGTGGTGGTGGTGGTGGTGGTTGATCGCGGAAGAATGTGCTCGAGGGCGCGGTGGGGTTCGGGTGGGGTGGTGGTGGCTGGGGGTGGGGGGGGAGTGGGGTGGTTCAGGGGAGGGGGGGGGGTTGTTGATGACTGAAGGGGGGGTTGTTGATGGCTATGGCTGAAGTAGGGGGGGGGGGGGGTAATCGTGTGTACAGAAGGTGTTTCGTGCGCCGTACTGCGGCGAGTACGCCCTCGTGACTTGGCTTGGCTTGGCTTGGCTTGGCTTGGCTTGGGCCTTGGCTTTGGCTTGGCTTGGCTTGGCTTGGCTTACCTCGGCTTGGCTTGCCTTGGCTTGGCTTGACTTAGTTTGACTTGAGTTGCCTTGACTTCTTAACTTGACTTGACTTAACTTCTTAACTTGACCTGACTCGACTTGGAATTGACTTGACATGCCTTGACTTGACATGACCTGACTTGACTCAACTTGTCCCAACTTGACTGACTGACTTAGACTCAACTTGACCTGACCTGACCTGACCTGACTTAACTTGCTAGACATGACTTAGACACCTACCATTTATTGACTCATCTTGTTGACTCAAGTTGGCTAAACTCGACTTAACTCGACTTTACTTGACTCAACACTTGACTTGGCTTATTTTAAGTACGACCAGATTGTTAACTTTACCGGACGCTTCTCTTTTTTTCTCTTTTTCTTTTTTGTCAGGAGGACGGGCCGACGGACCTCTCCCGGCTGTCATTCACGCAAGCCCGATTGCCCAAGGGGAAGAGCGAGCGGGAAGACTACCGGGTTTCGTCATCGCCATACGGGTGCGTTTTAGGCCAATCCCCCCCCCTGCGTTTGCCATTCGATTTTTATGTTTTCATTATTGCTTTAATGCTGTGGGTGCGTTGGTGGGTGAGTGGATGGGTTGGGTTGGGTTGGGTTGGGTTGGGTTGGGTTGGGTTGGGTTGGGTTGGGTTGGGTGGTTGGGTTGGTTGGGTTGGGTTGGGTTGGGTTGGTGGGTTGGTTGGGTTGGGTTGTGGTTGGGCTGGGGCTGGCTGGGTCTGGGCTGGGCTTGGTGGGCTGGCTTGGCTGGGCTGGGCTGGCTGGGTTGGTGCTGGGGCGTGGGCGGCTGGGCTGGGCTGGTGGTTGGGTTGTGAGCCTGTGGGTGCTGGGCTGGGCTGTTGAGAGGCTGGGCTGGGTGGCTGGCGGGGCTGGGCTGGGTTTTGGGTTGGGTTGGGCTGGGCTGGGTTGGGCTGGCTGGGCTGGGTTGAGCTGGCTGGGCTGGGCTGGGCTGGGCTGGGGTGGGGTTGGAGCTGGGGTTGGAGCTGGGGTTGGGGGTGGGGGTGGGGGTGAGGTTGGAGTTGGAGTTGGGGTTGGGGTTGGGGTTGGCCTGGGTTGGTGGGTAGGACAGGCAGGCTGCGCAGGGCAAGGACCGTCGTCGGGTCCGTGTTGCCTCGCGCGCCATGGTATCCCTTAAACCCCATCCACAATATCGACTAAAGAAAAAGCCTAAATAATCAATTACACCGTGTACAACCAGGAAAATCTGCCGCATCTACGACAGCTCGAGACAAAACTGGTGATTATATTGAGACCGTTTCTTGCTTGACGTTTATGATTTTCTTGTCGTATTTGATTATTTATTTATGTTTCCTTTTGTTTTTGCGCGACACACAGCCGAGGAGGAGATGGCGACCGAGACGGAGGTGGGGGCGGCGGCGGCGGCGCTAAGCGCAGCAAAAAATCGCGCAAGAAGGACCGCTCTTCCAAAAGCGGCGATCGCGACCGGAACGGCTTCTCGGGGTCTTCCTTCGCTAACGGGCAAGGAGGGGGAGGGCGGAGAGGAGGAGGAGACAACAGCTCGGGTGATAGCGGCAGTGACGAGTCCCCCCTGGCCATCACCGATGGCAGGGAAATTTCCACCGAAGACCGGTACAAGACCGACCCGTTCTATCTCGGAAAGGGGCGGCGCTTGTCGAAGCTTGTCGAGGATGGCGGTGGTGGTGACGGAAGCGGGAGGGAAGAGGGTGGTGGTGGTGGTGGTGCTGGTGGTGGTAGTGGCTCGACGGCCCTGGCGTTGATAGATAATGACAGCTTCGACGGCGATGATTACGCTGGAGGCGGTGGCGGTGGGCGGAGCAGGGGTAAGGGGCGGAAGGCTAAGGATAAGCGTGCGCGTGGGGGTGGGGGGAGCGGGTGATTGGTGTGTTCACCGACTGTCTCTTATACACATCTGGGGCGGGGTCGCGCGCTGGTGGCGGCGGCGGCGGCGGCGGCAGCTACGCGGTAAATAAGGAGGAGGTGAGTCGCGTGCTATCATATACGATAGAGGTGTAGAGGTATACCTTTTTTTGGCTGAAACGTTTTCGGAGTGACCTATTCAAGGCTTCTTAACCCTAAATCGTCGTCGAATTCCATACTACACTAGTGTTGCATATTTTTTCATTATACTCGGGGCCATAATATTGTTAATCGAATTCGTACGTAGTACCTTTATTTTTTCCACCCTCTACCGTAGCATGCGCGGTTAGTGGTGGCCGGGTGGTGGTGGTGGTGGTTGTGGTGGTGTGATCGAATGGACGGATGGACGGACGGGTGGACAGACAGACATAGACGCCCCCCCCGTCAGTGTGGTAGTGAGAGTTGCCGGGGGGGGGGGGGCGGGGGACATGTGAGAGTCGCCGCGAAAAATATTGGAAAGAGTCGTCGCCGTTGGTTGGGACAACAGCAGTGAAGGAGACGCGCAGTTGATCCCCCTTCGGGCCTTGAAGGACTTGCGCGATCGGAATTAGAGAGCCAGATTCTTCGGTTTCCGTACAGCAGTGCGTTAGTAATATGGTTTAAGGTACACGAAGGTACCTGGTATGTTGGTGAAGATGTAGCAGACTCCCGTGTGTTGAGTTTTGTAGACTCCCCCAAATGGAAGCCGTGTATACTGTATACCAGGTATAACCCAAATCGATTTTTTGCTCTCTCTCCTCCCCACACCCTCAAAAGTGGAAGTATACCTGGTGTATACATACTTCGTATACTATCTGCGTTATTGTGTTCCACTCACCGCTCATCGCGCAAACATTTCCCCCCTTTTTTTTGTTTCCGCTCGTTTTTCGCAGATGATGCCGGCCAGCGCTATGGTGGACAGCGATGATGACGACGATCAGCCGGCGGGCGGGCCGCGGAGGCCGTCGGCGCGGGACAAGAGTCGCCTTGGGAGCGTGGGGGCGACGTCCTCCGGCCTGGCCGCCATCGACATCACGACCCCCCTGGAGGAGGGGGAGGTCATGCCCGAGGCCAAGCCTTACGTTGTGAGTGGGAAGAGGATGACCAGGAGAAGAAGGAGGAGGAGGAGGGGGAGGAGGAGTTTTGTTTACGTTGGTGGTGGTGTTTGTGGTGATGGTGGTGATGGTGGTGTTGGTGGTGTTGGTGATGGTGGTGGTGTTTTATCGTTTAGTTTCCGTCGGCTACGTACGTAACCATTTGTTTTGTTTCTCACGTTATTACTATTATTATTACTATTATTATTAGTATTACTAGCAGTAGTAGTAGTAGTAGTAGTAGTAGTAGTAGTAGTAGTAGCAATAGTAGTAGTAGTAGTAGTAGTAGTAGTAGTAGTAGTAGTAGTAGTAGTAGCAGTAGTATTATTTGTTTTCTAATAAATCTAATAATAAGACGCGTCCGTCCGCCTTCTTAATTTTCTTTTCTTTTTCTGCAAGCGTCTCACCGCGGAGACAGCAGGAGGAGGAGGAGGCGGAGGAAGAGAGGACGGAGACGCTTCGGCGAAGGACAAAAAGGCGGACGGACGCTCGCGCCGCAGAGACCGAGGGAGCAAGTCCAAGAAAGAGGCGTCTTCGGGTGCGGGTGCGGGGGCCGGGGCAGGGGCCTCATCTTCATCGCGAAAGCACCGGGGCGGGAAGCGGCCTGCTTCATCGACGACTACGGGAGGAACAGGAGGAGATGGAGGAGGAGCAGGAGGAGGAGGAGGAGGAGGAGGGGGCGGCTTTGACCTTATCGGCTGGGGAGGGGAATGGGAGTCGTCAGCAGCTGGGGCGGGCGGGGGCGGTGGCGGGGCAGGGGCGGGGGCGGGGGCGGCGGCTCCATCCCTCCTTCTACAACAAAACGCCTCCTCCGGAACGTCCCCGGCGGCGGCGCCAGCGGCAGGGACGGCCATGAGGGCGCCGCCGTCTTCTTTGCAAGGCGCTTGGGAGAACGATCTGTCGGCAATATTGTCCGCGGCTGGTCCTGTCACTGGGACCGGGGCGGCGGCGCGGCGACCGGCGGGGGGGGGTGTGGGGATGGGCGGGGAGGGCAAGGCGGGCTTGCTTTGCTTTGCTTTGCTTTGCTTTGCTTTGCTTTGCTTTGCTTTGCTTTGCTTTGCTTTGCTTTGCTTTGCTTTGCTTTGCTTTGCTTTGCTTTGCTTTGCTTTGCTTTGCTTTGCTTTGCTTTGCTTTGCTTTGCTTTGCTTTGCTTTGCTTTGCTTTGCTTTGCTTTGCTTTGCTTTGCTTTGCTTTGCTTTGCTTTGCTTTGCTTTGCTTTGCTTTGCTTTGCTTTGCTTTGCTTTGCTTTGCTTTGCTTTGCTTTGCTTTGCTTTGCTTTGCTTTGCTTTGCTTTGCTTTGCTTTGCTTTGCTTTGCTTTGCTTTGCTTTGCTTTGCTTTGCTTTGCTTTGCTTTGCTTTGCTTTGCTTTGCTTTGCTTTGCTTTGCTTTGCTTTGCTTTGCTTTGCTTTGCTTTGCTTTGCTTTGCTTTGCTTTGCTTTGCTTTGCTTTGCTTTGCTTTGCTTTGCTTTGCTTTGCTTTGCTTTGCTTTGCTTTGCTTTGCTTTGCTTTGCTTTGCTTTGCTTTGCTTTGCTTTGCTTTGCTTTGCTTTGCTTTGCTTTGCTTTGCTTTGCTTTGCTTTGCTTTGCTTTGCTTTGCTTTGCTTTGCTTTGCTTTGCTTTGCTTTGCTTTGCTTTGCTTTGCTTTGCTTTGCTTTGCTTTGCTTTGCTTTGCTTTGCTTTGCTTTGCTTTGCTTTGCTTTGCTTTGCTTTGCTTTGCTTTGCTTTGCTTTGCTTTGCTTTGCTTTGCTTTGCTTTGCTTTGCTTTGCTTTGCTTTGCTTTGCTTTGCTTTGCTTTGCTTTGCTTTGCTTTGCTTTGCTTTGCTTTGCTTTGCTTTGCTTTGCTTTGCTTTGCTTTGCTTTGCTTTGCTTTGCTTTGCTTTGCTTTGCTTTGCTTTGCTTTGCTTTGCTTTGCTTTGCTTTGCTTTGCTTTGCTTTGCTTTGCTTTGCTTTGCTTTGCTTTGCTTTGCTTTGCTTTGCTTTGCTTTGCTTTGCTTTGCTTTGCTTTGCTTTGCTTTGCTTTGCTTTGCTTTGCTTTGCTTTGCTTTGCTTTGCTTTGCTTTGCTTTGCTTTGCTTTGCTTTGCTTTGCTTTGCTTTGCTTTGCTTTGCTTTGCTTTGCTTTGCTTTGCTTTGCTTTGCTTTGCTTTGCTTTGCTTTGCTTTGCTTTGCTTTGCTTTGCTTTGCTTTGCTTTGCTTTGCTTTGCTTTGCTTTGCTTTGCTTTGCTTTGCTTTGCTTTGCTTTGCTTTGCTTTGCTTTGCTTTGCTTTGCTTTGCTTTGCTTTGCTTTGCTTTGCTTTGCTTTGCTTTGCTTTGCTTTGCTTTGCTTTGCTTTGCTTTGCTTTGCTTTGCTTTGCTTTGCTTTGCTTTGCTTTGCTTTGCTTTGCTTTGCTTTGCTTTGCTTTGCTTTGCTTTGCTTTGCTTTGCTTTGCTTTGCTTTGCTTTGCTTTGCTTTGCTTTGCTTTGCTTTGCTTTGCTTTGCTTTGCTTTGCTTTGCTTTGCTTTGCTTTGCTTTGCTTTGCTTTGCTTTGCTTTGCTTTGCTTTGCTTTGCTTTGCTTTGCTTTGCTTTGCTTTGCTTTGCTTTGCTTTGCTTTGCTTTGCTTTGCTTTGCTTTGCTTTGCTTTGCTTTGCTTTGCTTTGCTTTGCTTTGCTTTGCTTTGCTTTGCTTTGCTTTGCTTTGCTTTGCTTTGCTTTGCTTTGCTTTGCTTTGCTTTGCTTTGCTTTGCTTTGCTTTGCTTTGCTTTGCTTTGCTTTGCTTTGCTTTGCTTTGCTTTGCTTTGCTTTGCTTTGCTTTGCTTTGCTTTGCTTTGCTTTGCTTTGCTTTGCTTTGCTTTGCTTTGCTTTGCTTTGCTTTGCTTTGCTTTGCTTTGCTTTGCTTTGCTTTGCTTTGCTTTGCTTTGCTTTGCTTTGCTTTGCTTTGCTTTGCTTTGCTTTGCTTTGCTTTGCTTTGCTTTGCTTTGCTTTGCTTTGCTTTGCTTTGCTTTGCTTTGCTTTGCTTTGCTTTGCTTTGCTTTGCTTTGCTTTGCTTTGCTTTGCTTTGCTTTGCTTTGCTTTGCTTTGCTTTGCTTTGCTTTGCTTTGCTTTGCTTTGCTTTGCTTTGCTTTGCTTTGCTTTGCTTTGCTTTGCTTTGCTTTGCTTTGCTTTGCTTTGCTTTGCTTTGCTTTGCTTTGCTTTGCTTTGCTTTGCTTTGCTTTGCTTTGCTTTGCTTTGCTTTGCTTTGCTTTGCTTTGCTTTGCTTTGCTTTGCTTTGCTTTGCTTTGCTTTGCTTTGCTTTGCTTTGCTTTGCTTTGCTTTGCTTTGCTTTGCTTTGCTTTGCTTTGCTTTGCTTTGCTTTGCTTTGCTTTGCTTTGCTTTGCTTTGCTTTGCTTTGCTTTGCTTTGCTTTGCTTTGCTTTGCTTTGCTTTGCTTTGCTTTGCTTTGCTTTGCTTTGCTTTGCTTTGCTTTGCTTTGCTTTGCTTTGCTTTGCTTTGCTTTGCTTTGCTTTGCTTTGCTTTGCTTTGCTTTGCTTTGCTTTGCTTTGCTTTGCTTTGCTTTGCTTTGCTTTGCTTTGCTTTGCTTTGCTTTGCTTTGCTTTGCTTTGCTTTGCTTTGCTTTGCTTTGCTTTGCTTTGCTTTGCTTTGCTTTGCTTTGCTTTGCTTTGCTTTGCTTTGCTTTGCTTTGCTTTGCTTTGCTTTGCTTTGCTTTGCTTTGCTTTGCTTTGCTTTGCTTTGCTTTGCTTTGCTTTGCTTTGCTTTGCTTTGCTTTGCTTTGCTTTGCTTTGCTTTGCTTTGCTTTGCTTTGCTTTGCTTTGCTTTGCTTTGCTTTGCTTTGCTTTGCTTTGCTTTGCTTTGCTTTGCTTTGCTTTGCTTTGCTTTGCTTTGCTTTGCTTTGCTTTGCTTTGCTTTGCTTTGCTTTGCTTTGCTTTGCTTTGCTTTGCTTTGCTTTGCTTTGCTTTGCTTTGCTTTGCTTTGCTTTGCTTTGCTTTGCTTTGCTTTGCTTTGCTTTGCTTTGCTTTGCTTTGCTTTGCTTTGCTTTGCTTTGCTTTGCTTTGCTTTGCTTTGCTTTGCTTTGCTTTGCTTTGCTTTGCTTTGCTTTGCTTTGCTTTGCTTTGCTTTGCTTTGCTTTGCTTTGCTTTGCTTTGCTTTGCTTTGCTTTGCTTTGCTTTGCTTTGCTTTGCTTTGCTTTGCTTTGCTTTGCTTTGCTTTGCTTTGCTTTGCTTTGCTTTGCTTTGCTTTGCTTTGCTTTGCTTTGCTTTGCTTTGCTTTGCTTTGCTTTGCTTTGCTTTGCTTTGCTTTGCTTTGCTTTGCTTTGCTTTGCTTTGCTTTGCTTTGCTTTGCTTTGCTTTGCTTTGCTTTGCTTTGCTTTGCTTTGCTTTGCTTTGCTTTGCTTTGCTTTGCTTTGCTTTGCTTTGCTTTGCTTTGCTTTGCTTTGCTTTGCTTTGCTTTGCTTTGCTTTGCTTTGCTTTGCTTTGCTTTGCTTTGCTTTGCTTTGCTTTGCTTTGCTTTGCTTTGCTTTGCTTTGCTTTGCTTTGCTTTGCTTTGCTTTGCTTTGCTTTGCTTTGCTTTGCTTTGCTTTGCTTTGCTTTGCTTTGCTTTGCTTTGCTTTGCTTTGCTTTGCTTTGCTTTGCTTTGCTTTGCTTTGCTTTGCTTTGCTTTGCTTTGCTTTGCTTTGCTTTGCTTTGCTTTGCTTTGCTTTGCTTTGCTTTGCTTTGCTTTGCTTTGCTTTGCTTTGCTTTGCTTTGCTTTGCTTTGCTTTGCTTTGCTTTGCTTTGCTTTGCTTTGCTTTGCTTTGCTTTGCTTTGCTTTGCTTTGCTTTGCTTTGCTTTGCTTTGCTTTGCTTTGCTTTGCTTTGCTTTGCTTTGCTTTGCTTTGCTTTGCTTTGCTTTGCTTTGCTTTGCTTTGCTTTGCTTTGCTTTGCTTTGCTTTGCTTTGCTTTGCTTTGCTTTGCTTTGCTTTGCTTTGCTTTGCTTTGCTTTGCTTTGCTTTGCTTTGCTTTGCTTTGCTTTGCTTTGCTTTGCTTTGCTTTGCTTTGCTTTGCTTTGCTTTGCTTTGCTTTGCTTTGCTTTGCTTTGCTTTGCTTTGCTTTGCTTTGCTTTGCTTTGCTTTGCTTTGCTTTGCTTTGCTTTGCTTTGCTTTGCTTTGCTTTGCTTTGCTTTGCTTTGCTTTGCTTTGCTTTGCTTTGCTTTGCTTTGCTTTGCTTTGCTTTGCTTTGCTTTGCTTTGCTTTGCTTTGCTTTGCTTTGCTTTGCTTTGCTTTGCTTTGCTTTGCTTTGCTTTGCTTTGCTTTGCTTTGCTTTGCTTTGCTTTGCTTTGCTTTGCTTTGCTTTGCTTTGCTTTGCTTTGCTTTGCTTTGCTTTGCTTTGCTTTGCTTTGCTTTGCTTTGCTTTGCTTTGCTTTGCTTTGCTTTGCTTTGCTTTGCTTTGCTTTGCTTTGCTTTGCTTTGCTTTGCTTTGCTTTGCTTTGCTTTGCTTTGCTTTGCTTTGCTTTGCTTTGCTTTGCTTTGCTTTGCTTTGCTTTGCTTTGCTTTGCTTTGCTTTGCTTTGCTTTGCTTTGCTTTGCTTTGCTTTGCTTTGCTTTGCTTTGCTTTGCTTTGCTTTGCTTTGCTTTGCTTTGCTTTGCTTTGCTTTGCTTTGCTTTGCTTTGCTTTGCTTTGCTTTGCTTTGCTTTGCTTTGCTTTGCTTTGCTTTGCTTTGCTTTGCTTTGCTTTGCTTTGCTTTGCTTTGCTTTGCTTTGCTTTGCTTTGCTTTGCTTTGCTTTGCTTTGCTTTGCTTTGCTTTGCTTTGCTTTGCTTTGCTTTGCTTTGCTTTGCTTTGCTTTGCTTTGCTTTGCTTTGCTTTGCTTTGCTTTGCTTTGCTTTGCTTTGCTTTGCTTTGCTTTGCTTTGCTTTGCTTTGCTTTGCTTTGCTTTGCTTTGCTTTGCTTTGCTTTGCTTTGCTTTGCTTTGCTTTGCTTTGCTTTGCTTTGCTTTGCTTTGCTTTGCTTTGCTTTGCTTTGCTTTGCTTTGCTTTGCTTTGCTTTGCTTTGCTTTGCTTTGCTTTGCTTTGCTTTGCTTTGCTTTGCTTTGCTTTGCTTTGCTTTGCTTTGCTTTGCTTTGCTTTGCTTTGCTTTGCTTTGCTTTGCTTTGCTTTGCTTTGCTTTGCTTTGCTTTGCTTTGCTTTGCTTTGCTTTGCTTTGCTTTGCTTTGCTTTGCTTTGCTTTGCTTTGCTTTGCTTTGCTTTGCTTTGCTTTGCTTTGCTTTGCTTTGCTTTGCTTTGCTTTGCTTTGCTTTGCTTTGCTTTGCTTTGCTTTGCTTTGCTTTGCTTTGCTTTGCTTTGCTTTGCTTTGCTTTGCTTTGCTTTGCTTTGCTTTGCTTTGCTTTGCTTTGCTTTGCTTTGCTTTGCTTTGCTTTGCTTTGCTTTGCTTTGCTTTGCTTTGCTTTGCTTTGCTTTGCTTTGCTTTGCTTTGCTTTGCTTTGCTTTGCTTTGCTTTGCTTTGCTTTGCTTTGCTTTGCTTTGCTTTGCTTTGCTTTGCTTTGCTTTGCTTTGCTTTGCTTTGCTTTGCTTTGCTTGCTTGTGACGCTCGCTCTAGTTTGGCTTGGCTTTGGTTCGCGCGACAGCCGCCGGGGAGCGCATGGATCTCTCTCCCGTCTCCTGCCACACTGCTGTACCGTACGTAGGGGTTTCTTGCTAGTAGGGGACGGCTTTTTTTATTTGACGGCCCTGTCTTGCATTGCTTCTTCTGTGTTTAAAACCCGTCTGGTGGGGCCCACGTATATATGTAGCGCCTAAACAGTTTTGAAGTGAGGCTCATAGCTTGAGCGCGAAGCAGTACGAGCAGCGTTGTAGCCACGCTGTGCACGGTACAACTCCTTGCATTTTAAGGACTCACGCTATATATATATACCAGGTACATCCTTTGATCTCCCCCAACAACGAACGGCCCGTGCTGGCTGGTTGGTGTGACCGAATGGCCCGTGCTGATTAGTGTGGGACAACGGCCCGTGCTGGCTGGTTGGTGTGACCGAATGGCCCGTGCTGGTTGGTGTGGGGCAACGGCCCGTGCTGGTCGGTGTGGCCGAACGGCCCGGGCTGGCCGGTTGGTGTAGCCGAATGGCCCGTGTTGGTTGGTGTGGCCGAACGGCCCGTGCTAGCTGGTTGGTGTGGCCGAACGGCCCGTGCTGGCTAGTTGGTATAACCAAACGGCCCGTGCTGGTTGTTGGTGTGACCGAATTGCCCGTGCTGGTTGGCGTGGGGCAACGGCCCGTGCTGGTTGGTGTGACCGAATGGCCCGTGCTGGCTGGTTGGTGTGGCCGAACAGCCCGTGCTGGCTGATTGGTGTGGCCGAACGGCCCGTTCTGGTTGGTTGGTGTGGCCGAACGGCCCGTGCTGGCTGGTTGGTTTGGCCGAACGGCCCGTGCTGGCTGGTTGGTTTGGCCGAACGGCCCGTGCTGGCTGGTTGGTTTGGCCGAACGGCCCGTGCTGGCTGGTTGGTTTGGCCGAACGGCCCGTGCTGGCTGGTTGGTGTGACCGAACGGCCCGTGCTGGCTGGTTGGTGTGGCCGAACGGCCCGTGCTAGCTGGTTGGTGTGGCCGAACGGCCCGTGCTGGCCAGTTGGTGTAACCAAACGGCCCGTGCTGGCTGGTTGGTGTGGCCGAATGGCCCGTTCTGGTTGGTTGGTGTGGGCGAACGGCCCGTGCTGGCTGGTTGGTGTTGCAGAATGGTCAGTGCTGGCTGGTTGGTGTGGCCGATCGGCCCGTGCTGACTCTTTGGTGTGGCCGAACGGCCCGTGCTGGTTGGTTGGTCTGACCGAATAGCCCGTGCTGGCTGATGTGACCGAACGGCCCGGGCTGGTTGGTTGGTGTAGCCGAATGGCCCGTGCTGGCTGGTTGGTGTGGCCGAACGGCCCGTGCTGGCTGGTTGGTGTGGCCGAGTGGCCCGTGCTGGCTGGTTGGTGTGGGTGTGGCCGAACGGCCCGTGCTGGCTGATTGGTGTGTTCACCGAGGCTGCTGTAAAACTAATCACCGTCCTTTATTTTTGTTCGACCTTTTTTTTCCGCCGACGTCCTTCGTCTCCCGTCGTCGTACAACGAACGGCCCGTGCTGGTTGCTGGTGTTTGCCGGCGCTGTATAATAGACTACGTAAGGCCATCTATTATGGGAATTATTTTTGGGCCCTCAGAACTGAGGTTTCAGCCCGATAATACGCGATTTACTCGGCGGTACGGCCCAAAACACCTGTAGACTCCTCAGAATGCCGCCCGTAGTTTTTCGAGGGCTTTCTGACGTACTTTTCCGTTTCTCCAGAGTCCTATTTTGACTGTTCGTCCAATTTGCCAGTTCTGACGACCTGATGATTTTTAGCCAAAAATCCTCAAAAATCCATTATTTTTGGCCCCAGTTTTGACCAACAACGCATATTTCTGAAAACTGATTGGTTGCGCCGAAAATCAAATGAGACCCTAGAGAACCGGAGAACTGCTCCAGAAAGCCCTCGGAAAACTACGGGGTGGATCTTGAGGAGTGTATGGGTATTTTTGAGAGTCCAGCCGAGTAAAACGGGTATATTGGGCCTAGAAACCAGTTCCTGGAGCCCGAAAATAAAATTTCCCATAATAGTTGGTCTAATGGTTCTTTATTTTTTCACACGTTCCCCCCCGCTGTAAGTCCCAAAAGAGGTTGATACCACGGCATTAACAGTACACGATTATGTACCTAATGGTCCTTCGTTTTTTGGACATCCCCCCCTCCCCCCGCTAAAGTCCTAAAGTAAACAAGTTTTATGAAACCCGATCTGGCACCAGAGTACGAGTAAGTAAATGGTCCTTTATGTTTCCGACATTTTTTCCCCCCGCCGAAGTCCTAGAAGAGGTTTTACAACCCCTTAATACCTGGACCTAATCCTTTTATGTTTTCGGCATTTTCCCCAACGCTGAAGTCCTTACGAGGTTGCATAAAAACAGCCAGAAACGACTCTAAAAACGGCGCTTCGGTGAGTATGTACAGCAAAACTCGAATTTCACAGCAGCCAGCGCGTGTTTCTACTGCTGCTGCTGCTGTAACGGGCCAAGACGACCGCACACACCGCCAGGCTGCAAGCGTTAAAAAAGAAAAAGAAAAAAAAACAACGTCACGGTCTTGCTGTACGTCTTGCGATGGTCCGCATCCCTTGTTTAGGGGCGGTTGTCGTAGCCTGCCGCTGGTCCTATGAACGTTCCTGGTGCACGCAGCTGGACGACCGACTTGCGGTGTTTTTTGTAGTTCGGAGAGACATGCCTTGCCGGCAGATCGGAGGACAGTGTGCCTGCCACAAGGGCTCAAATGACGCCGGCATTGGATAGAGGGGACCACCATGTGCTTGTGTTACCGAACAGGCGTTTTCTTTCGTCAAATCGATCGGTGGGGCAAAATGTCTTAGGTGTATATATGTGTATCTTCATTCTGGGCTGTTCAGTATTTTTGTGATTTGTACGAACAAAATAAAAAATAAAAAAAATGGAAATTTCCTGGAAAAAACGTGCCCTTCTCAGATGACGATCCCTGTAGTAACAACAGCAGCCTGCGGATGAACGAACGCCCATAAGACGATGAAAACACAGCTGCTTAGCAGCAGTAGCGACAGCAGCAGCAATAAAAACCGTAACTCGAGGAAGTGGGGGCACGACCAGTACCCCCCGCCTCCCCCCCCCCCCCCCCCCCCCGCGCCCCGAACTCCGGCCTGCCCGCTTCTTCCCTGGAGACACTGGAAGCGAATACTCTCGCGGGCACTTCATTCCTCCCAACCCGGGATCACGAGCCTCGAGCAGGGGCCCCCAAGCTTCATCGTCCGGCGCCATAACGCGCCACAGGGGAAACCCATCTCGTACGTAGCCCACTAATCAGGTGGACAAAAGAGATGGCTCCATAAGAACACACGCACGCAAACACACAAAAACGCACACGAGGCCGGCCCTGCCCCACCCTTCCTGTTAGAATAGGGTGACCGAAGCCACGCTAAGCCCACTGCCGGCTTACGAAGAGAAAGGGGAAAAAAAAAACAGACCGTTTCCAGGAGCAAACAAGGGGAGACAGCGCTATCATACGATATCAATCTGCAGCTACGTATACAAAAACAAAATAGATTAAGAGCGCGCCCGAATTCCACCGCGAGAATCGCAAAAAAGAAATCGCGAATCGCAAAGCGCGAATCGCAGAGCGCGAATCGCAAAGCGCGAATCGCAGAGCGCGAATCGCAGAGCGCGAATCGCAGAGCGCGAATCGCAGAGCGCGAATCGCAGAGCGCGAATCGCAGAGCGCGAATCGCAGAGCGCGAATCGCAGAGCGCGAATCGCAGAGCGCGAATCGCAGAGCGCGAATCGCAGAGCGCGAATCGCAGAGCGCGAATCGCAGAGCGCGAATCGCAGAGCGCGAATCGCAGAGCGCGAATCGCAGAGCGCGAATCGCAGAGCGCGAATCGCAGAGCGCGAATCGCAGAGCGCGAATCGCAGAGCGCGAATCGCAGAGCGCGAATCGCAGAGCGCGAATCGCAGAGCGCGAATCGCAGAGCGCGAATCGCAGAGCGCGAATCGCAGAGCGCGAATCGCAGAGCGCGAATCGCAGAGCGCGAATCGCAGAGCGCGAATCGCAGAGCGCGAATCGCAGAGCGCGAATCGCAGAGCGCGAATCGCAGAGCGCGAATCGCAGAGCGCGAATCGCAGAGCGCGAATCGCAGAGCGCGAATCGCAGAGCGCGAATCGCAAAGCGCGAATCGCAAAGCGCGAATCGCAAAGCGCGAATCGCAAAGCGCGAATCGCAAAGCGCGAATCGCAAAGCGCGAATCGCAAAGCGCGAATCGCAAAGCGCGAATTGTAACTTTCGAATCGCAAAGCGCGAATCGTAACTTTCGATTCACCACTCGCGAACCGCAACAATGCGAAAGTCGCACCTCGCGAACTGCAATCTCGTGAATTACCACACGCGAATCCCAAACACGCGGATTGCAACTCACGAAGCGAAACGCGCGAATCGCAACTCGCTACGAATCGCAACCCGCGAATCGCCGCTTACGAATCGCAACTCACGAAACGCCACTTACGAACCGCAACTCGCGAATCGCAACTTAACGAATCGCAACGCGCGAACCGCAACACGCTCGAACAGATACTACTTAAATAGTAATATATACGTATCAGAGCGCCAGTAGCAAACGCATGTCTCGTCGCCCCCCCCCCCCCCCCCCCCCTCCCTCCCTCGTTGAGACAAATGCCTCCTTCGTTGTCCCCTCGATCCCTCCCGATGGTATAGCATGATACACATCTCGGCCGTCACCTCCTCCTTGTCCGTCCGCGGGGTGCTGCCCGCCCCCTGACCCCGCCACGCGAATCCTGCTGCGTAAACAAGCGATCGGCGTCCGCCTGTTTTTTTGGTGTTGTATGTTTTGGTTTCAGGGAGTTCCAAGAGTTCCAAGCGGCGGCAGCGGCAGCGGCAGCGGCGGCGGCGGCAGTGGAAAAGAGGACGAAAGGGGAGGGGGAATTGAGAATTGAGGGGGAAGGGAAGGGAAGGGAAGGGAATGGAAGCGGAAGGGAAGTGCTCTACGATATTGAGTCCCTCTTCGTTCATTATGACCCCGCGAAGGAGAAAAAATATAACTAAATGTACTAAAAACAACATGTGGAGACAAAGTAGCCTTTACCGCATCACTAACAAAGTATTATCTAGGACAAAAAAGTGTGGAAATCGGGGAATATGTATTGATGCGACTTTTAGTGTGGTCGACCAATTTAATTTTGCAACAACAAAAACGGCTGATTTTTTCGAGACAAAGTTCGTATTGGTAGGGGCGGGGTTCAGGTTAGGGTTATAGAGTTGGAGTTAAGTGTCTTAAGTGGTGTTTTGGACATTTTTCGAAACATCCGTTCTCATAACACTGGAACCACACGCGGGCCACACTTTATTCCTTTCTATACTTCATCCTAGATAACAATTCATGAATGCGGTGAAGGCAGCTCAGTGGAGAAGTCGGAAAAAAAAAAAAAAAAAAACTGCGACATCAAGAAGCAATACTGTCGTAGGTGTACTACAGTACTTAATACACACATACAGTAGGGGTCCCTCTATAATGCCGGTGCCCGATATATTGCCGGTGAAATCGCTTGGCACATATGGGATTTAAGCAGTTTATCAGTGTGCGGAATAATGCCGGTGCCCGCTATAATGCCGGTATCGAGGCCTGGCACACACCGGCATTATAGAGGGACCACTACTGTACCACACATACCAGAACGCCGTACAGGTAATGCAGACAACGGGCCGAAACGCAGGACGGCGTTTTCATTTCACCCACGCCCCGGGCAGCATGCATCAGCCGGGCGCGCAAGCAGCACGAAGAAACGACCAAGCAACAGCAACAACAACAACAATATCGCCACCGCCACCACCACCACCACCACCACCACCACCACCGCTACCGCCATCACCACCACCACCACCACCACCACCACCACCACCGCCACCGCCATCACCACCACCATCACCACCACCCACCAACACCACCACCACCAACACCATCAACACCAACACTACCAACACTACCACCACCACCAACAACAACAGCATCAACACCAACACTACCATCAACACCGCCACCACCACAGCCACCACCACCACCAACACCACCAACAACACCAACAACACGCACGGCGGCGGCAGTAGGCCCTGGACAGACGTCTCCTCCTTCCTGTCTCCTCCTCTCCCGTTACGTACGTACCTCTTCCTCCTCTAGCTGCTGCTGCTCGGCTGCCAGAACCAGCTCGCGCTCCGACTCCTTCGGGATGGTCGACCGCAAGGCCGCCATCGGGACGTACTCGCCCAAGCCTTCTCCCCCGAACATGATCGTGTTCTGACCAAAAACAACAACGACAACAACAACAACAGCAACATCAGTTCAGCACCAAACGATCGAGAAGAGAAACCCGCGCGGGGTGTGTGTGTGTGTGGGGGGGGGGGTAGCGTACTCATTTGTTGCTTGCCTTACTCATTTGATCTTTGACAACGTCACCCGTTCAAGACGGAGCACCGTTCCTGCTTCTAGGAGAAACAAACAGGGGCGACCCGAGAGCGACGGTTTTTGGCGGTCGGCGCTCATCGCGAAGAAATCGTGAGGAAGTTATTTACCGCGGGACGGGGAGGGGGGAAACGAAAACAACAACACAACAACACCACCAACAACAACAGCAGCAGCAGCAACTAGGGCAAGCAAGAAAGCACGCACATATATACGGAGCAGCACTATATGATATAATATCGCACGCTGTGGGAGACAGAGACAGAGACTTGGCGGCATCAAGACAAAACGAACAAAACAACAAAACAACCAACCAACCAACCAACCAACCAATTAACCAACCAACGAACCAAGGAACAGACGAACAAAGGAACAAAGCAACAAAGGAACTAACGAACAAACGAACAAACAAACAAACGAACAAAGGAAGAAAGGAACAAGCAAACAAACAAACAAACAAACAAACAAACAAACAAACAAACAAACAAACAAACGAACGAACGAACGAACAAACAAACAAACAAACAAACAAACAAACAAACAAAATAAAGAGACAAACAAACAAACAAACAAACAAACAAACAAACACACAAACGAACAAACAAAAACAACAGCAAAGCATACAAACGACACGAACCCAAACCAAACAAAACAACACCAGCCAAAGACACAAACTCCTATACACGAGCTGGCGACGCGAACCGCCCCCCGACCTTCTTGAAGCGCTTGAAGTTCGGCACCAAGCTTCCCCCCCGCCTCTGGTTCCCACCAACACCACTGCCCCCCCTCGGCGCAGCGAGTGAAAGCGCTCGCACCACGAGCCTGACATGGAAGGGACAAGCACGAGAGGGGGCGGGGCCAAGCCCGGTGCGTACAGGGCATGTATGTAAAACGTTTGCGTGGGGGTTGGGGTGGGGATGGAGGTGGGGGATAGGGTAGGGGTGTTTCCATTGTGGGGGTGGGATTTGAGGTGAGGGTGGGAGTGGGGGTGGGGGTGGGGGTGGGGGTGGGGGTGGGGATGGGAGTGGCGGTGAGGTCTGGCTTTTCAGAAATGTGATCACACGTCGCGTGCCGTTACAAAAAAAAGGCTGTTTCGCGATTGGCCAAAGCATTGTCCGGGAGCGCTCGGTCTCGAAAGGGAGGATGCGTGGTCAATGGTCAAATGACTAAGGCAAGCAACAAATGAGTACGCCCCCCCCCCAGGGTCTATGGTCATACGACTACGATCATGCATGAAAATGAAGTACACCCTTCCCCCGCCCCCCCCCGTCTAGTCTAGTAATACGAGCAGCAGCTGTACGATAAGTCGATCTTGAGGAGGTTGCGGCGGGATCTCGTACCGACTACCGACGGCTTGCGGTTGAATCTTCGCCGACCAAAAGCATTGGGACGACAGCGGCAGCGGAAAAAAAAAAACGATGGCAGCAGCGATAGCAACACCGGCAACAACAACAACAACAACAACAACAACAACACCACTAGACGCGTGTTATGATAAAAGGTGTAGGGTATACCTTTTTTTGGCTGAAACGTTTTCTGAAGGACCTATTAATAGTGAAGCCTCCTTAGGGCCCGTTGTAACGAAGAAAAACAAAAATCAATTTGGAAAAAAAAAAAATCAAATCCGCTTTTCATTGGTCAGAACCCGCACCACCCCCCAAGATTATACCCGAAGATCCTAATCTTTGGTCTGGCGCGTGTGTTGACCAATGAAAAGCGAATTTGAATTTTAGTTTTTCCAAATTGAATTTATTTTTTCTTCGTTAAAACGGGCCCTTAACCCAAACCGTCGGAAGTTCATTCTTGCGTTGCAATTTTTTTCATTTTTGTACTCGGGGCCATGGGATTAAGGTATATACCACTTTTTCACACCAGAAATGAAATTAGCTCATTGAAGCTGTCATCCATATGCAAGTCCGCCTCACAGGCGGTTCTTCGTAGTAGGATGCAGCTCACCCTTCATGCGACTCGCCCAACACCTCACGTTTCGCTTCGCAAAGCTTGGTGCTAGCAATGCCTGCCTGGTCGGTGAAAACCCGACATGCTCCGTCCCGGCATTGTAGGGATGCGAGGGTCTACGGTCATACGACTACGGCCGTGCACGACATGAGTACCCCCCCCCCCCCGCCCCCCCCCCCCCCCCCCCCCCCGCGCCAAAACACGTCTTTGGGTGAGAAGCATAGAGCTCGTCAAAGTACGCACCCTCACAAAAAAAACATGGCGCACCTTTGCCATAGGATGCGTCACTAACAGGAGACGACAACAGCAACAAAAACGAAGAACAGCAACCATTACAATTTTTACAACATCATCAACAAACAATAATGGACGACGACGACGACAACAAAAACGGCAACAACAGCAAGAACAACGAAAAAAAAATGAAAAAAAAAAACGTTCTCAACATCTCTTGCACCTGCGCTTCTCCGTAATGGCCGCCTCGGGTGGCGTCAGCGGGATATCTTCTTCCTCTTCCTCCTGCCCCCCCCCTTCACCACCCCCCTGCCCCTCCCCCTCCCTCCCCTCCTCACCCCCCTCGCCGCCGCCGCCGCGTCCCCCCTTCCCTCCCCTTCCCTTAGCCTTGCTGGACAGGGCGTTGTGTGCGGTAATCCACCCACCGCCTGTCGGGGGGGCGGGGACACTACCCTCCGATCCCCTCCCCAACAACGCCTTCTGCGGTGAGACAATCTCCGTCGGTAGTGGTGACGGCGGTGGCGATGACGATGATCGTGCTGCCCCCCCCCCCTCCTTCTCTCGCTGCTGTTGTTCAGCCGCCTCCGCCTCGTGGACAGCGGAACTCCGAGCTCGGAAGGGTTTCTTAGTAGCGCGCGGGGGAGTGGAGGAGGAGGGGGAGGGGGAGAAGGAGGGGGAGGAGGTGGTGGTGGTAACCGCGCCGCCGCGGTTGCTACGGCCGCGTTTTCCCAGAGAGGTCAGCTCATCATCATCACCACCACCACCACCATCTCCTTCGAGAGGCTGTTGTCGGTGCTGTCCTTTTTGTTGCCGCTGCTGCTGGGAGAAGGAGGAGGAGGAGGTTGTCTTCGCTCGCCGAGAACCAAAAAACAAAAACAAAAGGCAAATACGAAGAAACACGGAGAGTGTGTCATAAAACATCGTATCATATCATACGTTAAAACAGCAACAACAAAAAATACACAGCAGTGTTGTATAAATATCACGTACGTGTATTTACAAGTAAAATAAATGAAATTATGGCCGGAAATATAATACCTGTTCGGACTAGAATGTGTACATAAAACGTGGACTATATTACCGGACAGGGTGGTTCAAATAACTAATCCATAGAAACGCGGGAGCGTGTGCTTGAACTGAACATCGTGCGTTTAAAACAAAAACATGTTATGTGCGCAACAAACGAGATGGCGCACAGCAAAAAAAAGGGCAACGATGGTTGCTGGAAAAATCCTGGGGAGGCGTCACGGTCACGCCAAAAAAAGACCGGAAACATCCCCCCCACCCCCCTCCTCCTCCCCTTCTCCTCAAGACTCAGCGTACCGTTTATTGCCAGATGCCCTTCTCCTCCAGACTCAGCGTACCGTTCATTGCCAGATGCCCTTC
Source organism: Saccharina japonica (assembly GCA_008828725.1). NCBI lineage: Eukaryota > Phaeophyceae > Laminariales > Laminariaceae > Saccharina > Saccharina japonica. The sequence continues at coordinate 409,606 of MEHQ01000930.1, read as the reverse complement.
TCCTCAAGACTCAGCGTACCGTTCATTGCCAGACGCAACCAAAAAACAGAAATGAGGCGATACACATATATACACATGTGCGAGTGTTACTGAGCAGTGGAATACACGGCACAAACCAACTTTTAAGCAGCACCTATGCTTTATATAATGAAAAAAAACACGTACCACAGAACGATACGAAGCAACATCCTGTCTGCCACAACGGCTCTCACCTCTCGCAGCAAATCGTTACCCTTCTCCTCCTCCTCTTGCTTCTCCTCGTCCTTTTTCCTCGCTTTCCCGCCATGCTCTTCCTCCTCCTCCTCCTCCTCTTTCCCCTCATTCCCGCGGCGCGCTGGGCGGCACGCAAATCACACAGACACACGAAAACATACACGCAAACACATACATTATAGAGCATGCACATGATATATAAGGTTGGGCATGCATACACAAGGTAGGGCATGCCTTCCTCTCGCTATCGCAGGAATTCGCGTTGGTGCGTCAGCAGCACCAACACCAAACAACACCAAACAACGACAAACCACCAACACCAACACCAACAACAACAACCCTGCAAATACGAGGGCGGGCAACGTAAAACATGGCGTGCATAATAAGGGGAGGCGGGGGAAGAGAGAGAGAGATAGAATGAGAGAGAGAGAGAGAGCAGCGAGACCGGCAGCGAGAGCAGGACCACCACCGCCTCCACCTGGCCCCGGACCGTGCGGTTCAAGCACCCCGCCCCAACCCCACCAGAGCAAGCCCTTCCACGCAAAAACTCACCCCCCCTCTTCCGTTTCGCCGGTCGCCCCAAGTCACCAGCCGCCCTCTCCTTTCCACCACCACCGCCACCGCCGCCGCTGCCACCGGGCCCAAATGCCTCCCCCATGTCCACCTCGACCACGCTCCCACCGGCGCCGTCGCCAGCCACTCTTTCGGCAGCACCGGCGTCGATTGTAGCGCGCTTTTTTTCGAGCTGTACCGCCACCGCCGCCGCCGCAGCAGCAGCAGCAGCAGCGTTCCTCCTCCCTCCCCCCTTTCCCTCTCCGTCGTCGTCCGCCGGTACCTCAGCGTCTTGGTCCAGCTCAAGCTCCAGCGCCTCGCGTCCTCTCTTCCTGCCTCGCCCGTCCACCCCGCTTGGCCCCCGCGCTCCCCGCCCTCCCCCTCCTTCCCCCGACCCCTTGCTTTTCTCGGCCTCTCCGGTTCTTCCGCCGATACCACCAGCAGCACCACCACCACCACCACCACCACCACCAC
>MEHQ01000930.1:267091-391871 GCA_008828725.1 Saccharina japonica | reverse complement strand
CCCCTCCCTCCTCCTCCTCCCCTTCCCCCCAAGCTGCCGCTCACCACCACTGCAACGGCCAGCACGAGTTTCTCCGTCACTATGGATACGGCGGACGGGCTGAGCAGGTGCGTGCACCGGAGGTCCCACTTGCGCGCCACTACCCCGCCTGCCTTCTTGACGAGGCCTTTCAGCTCCGCCTTATCCTCCGAGGACAGCTGCGTGCCGCACAGGCGTAGCGCCTGAAATCGAAGCCTGGTTGGTTATGGCCACGCCAATCCGGAGGGCGCATAGACGGGGCCCAGGGACGAACAGATGGACCGATGGACGGACAGACCGACGAACAGACGGACCGACCGACGAACAGACGGACCGACCGACGAACAGACGGGCCGACCGATGAACAGACGGACCGATCGACGAACAGATGGACCGACGGAATGGGGGAGGGACGGGCGGACATGCGAGCGTGACGTAACAGGGGGTAGGGGTTTATAGGAGTATTGGAAGGGGGAATCTTTGTTTCGCATGCCTCGATTCAGCCGTCTTCGGCGTTCGACGTTCGGCGTTCGGTAAGTGTCCTGGCGAGCGAGGAGTTCGAAGTCTTGCTGCCGTAGGACGGGGGGAGGGCGGGTGATCAGACTGAGGGATGAGGCGCTGAACCTGTGCCCGTGAGGCGTCTTTACGGCAAGACCAGACTACTGTAGTGGTGTACCGTACCGTACCGAATACCGTATTTCATATAATACAATAAAATATAGTAAGGCACCGTACCGTACCGTACCTTGCCGATGCATTGGTCAAGTTCAACATCAGTCTGGATCGCGGTGCGAGGGGCGAGGGTACGAGCACAAACCTGAGGACGCTGGCGGTGGTGCCGACCTTGACGAGATCCCCCTCCTTAAGGGCGACCTCGAGGTTCGCGCCGCCTGTGTCTGTGCCGTTCACGGAGGTCTTGAGCTTCGAGCCCACGTCCTGGAGCAGGAAGGCCGGAAAGAAAAACAGAGACGACAAGACCAGCCAACTGAGACAATGGAATGTCGAAGTATCGCATCAAGCGAACGAAATCGAATCAAATCGAATCGATCGAATCAACCGAATCAATCGAATCAATCGGATAAATTGAACCCATCGAATCAATCGAAGCATTCGAGGCAGTAGGTACATCGACCAAGTCTCGGTACCGTGGGGCGGGGAATGGAGGGAAACAGGGAGGGGGGGGGGGAGAAAGGGCCATGAGAGCGGAGGGGGGGGGGGGGGGAGGGTGGAGACTACCGGCCGCAAAACAAGTAACGGAAGGACCGAGTCGCGAGATAGGTCGAGCGTACCGTGCATACGATGCCGTACAATATTATTGGGTGTGCATTATTCTAGCACTCTCAAGCGAAGTCTCAAGCGGTCAATATCAGTAGCATTGTCGAGCATTGTTGCTCGGGTCGCACAAAGGTCAAGGTTGTCCCAGGGCACAACTCAAGTCCGTTTGGCCGGGGAGGGGGCGGGGGGGGCACAACGGACACACAAAAAAGCCAAATCACTCCAGACTTAATTTTCCGGAGACAACAACGAAAAAAAACAGCCTGTCGCATAGAACGAACGAACGAGCGAATCAAGCACAAAAGCAGCGGCGGCGGCGGCGGCGGCGACGGTAACACCAACAACAATGGCAGCATCAACCGGCGGCAGTTACGCAGTGCAGCACACGACGTACGTTCTTTTTTTTCCACCCTGGGCCTCGGCCGGTACCACCGTATCGTACCTTGACCCAAATGGGCTGCTGGGATGGGTTGCTCCCCGGATTCGGCCCCACCCGCACCTCGGCGTGCTTCCGTGACACCGACCTGCAAGTAAAGCCAAAGCGCGTTTGCAGGCAGAAAAGAGGGCAACGCCACCTTCGTGAAAACTACCGGTTCGGTTTACTGCTGTGATGCTTCGTGCGGCAGGAGTCAGGCGGCAACAACGGCAGTAACGATGTCGCTGTAAGAACAACAGCAGAAAAAAATACGAGCATTCCAAAGGTGGGGTGTTTTTTTCGGGAGGGGTAGATTATTGTTGTTAATATATGCACCACAATCACTTCTCCATAATAAAGTCAGCGCTGACTAATGGACAAAGTGGTCATGGTGCGTATCTAACAAAAAAAAGCAAACAAGCCAGGGTCGACTGGCTGTTAGGCACTGGACTTCAGGTGTAACTCCAAGGGCTGCAACCTTTTGGGTCAGACCGTTTTCGAAATCTCACGGGTCGGTTTAGGTCGGTTTGGGTCGGGTTAGGTCGACTCGGATCGGGTCAGGAGGTTTTCAAACTCTCACGGATCGGGTCGGGTCACCCTTACCGGACCCGACCCGACCCGACCCGACCCGACCCGACCCGACCTGAATGACCCACGAGGTTTGATCCGACCCTGTGTGAACAGCCTTAATTCATTGCTGGAATAATATTTTTTAAACGATTCGCTCTGATATGATATCTCGACCTCGTATGTATTGGTGTGAGTGCCGGTGCGAGCGGTTCGTACCTGTCTCGGCAAGCGCGACCTCTCAGCATATCGATCTCGCCGCTAATCGGCTCGGGTGTAGGGTTTAGGTGCAAGCTTGTTACCGTATCGACAAAAAATAAAACAGGTCTTAGGAAACAGTGCGCGGTCTCTTCACCACCCCGCGCACAGTAATCTACCAGGTATGAAATACGCGCGGCACCAGTACTTATTACGCAGGCAGCGATAGCTACTCGTACACTCTACGTAGAAGCTATTTTACAGCTGTTTTTATGTACGTTATTACGTCTTGTAGAGTGAAACTGATTTACGTCGTTTTTACCTGTCATCCGCGAAAGAAATGCTGGAGCCCTTTCGTCCCACGGTGTACGTGCCCTCCACCATGGGCAGCGAGCTCGTCACCGCTTCAAAACGCAGACAAGGACGAATGCAGATCAGCAGAACACCATGCAAGCACGCAAGAGGCAAAAGGAGGCGGTAGCGGTAACAAGTATCAAGGTGCAGGCGTCGTTGGACGGCATTATCATGTTGGGAGAACAAACCACTTGAAAGCTTGAAAGTACTCGTAGCACACTGCTGCCGAAAGTGGAGGGTGGAGCCGGTGGAGGGCATTCCCCACTTTTGACCTGCTGTCTGGGATGAGAGAGCGAGAGACTGCGCATGGACCTACAGGAAAAAACAGTGAACCTCATACCGTCGACCGAATCGATCGCCACACTCCATGCTCAAACTGCTGCTGCACCCTGCACCGACGCTGGTACCGCTACGATTGCGCTACCATAACATACAGCAGCAGTAGAAGCCGACCCCGTTTTTCATTTTTCAAAAATAATTTGAAAAAAACTCCAGAGAGGACTAAAAAAAATATGATCATGTTCTTTACGGGAGAAGTTGGTTTCTTCCGACACGAACCGAGCAGTCGGATCAGACGTGACACGCACCTCCGGCCGCATTGAGCAGGTCAAAAATCCACATGATCGACGAGAGCTGGCGAGCTTTATCACGCTCGAGGCATGTCAGGGGATGAACATTTTGAGATCCCGCGAAGAAATGCTTCCCAAGCACTTTGGAAAACTCTCGTTCCTATCACGACACTGCGCAGCCTACACAAGTACATACAGCTTCCAAGGACGACGAGCCTTCCACAGCAGTTCGCGAGACTGGTGCACAAGTATGACTGTGCTTAGAGTCCTACCCTGGGCTTCGTTTTTCTCGATTGCGTGTCTATTGCAACCAGCAGTGGGCTTTTGCAGCAACGTCGGCCTACAACGAGCAGAGCCCTTTTCAAACCGTCTCCAGGATCACAGAGAGGCCGCTACAACAACAGCCATAGCACGCGATACAAGACACAGCTCCAGGTCTCGGAGCAACAGAGGGCTGGAGAGAGGGGTCGGGGAGTTGCACGCAGCCTTAGAGGTGGAGGAAGTGCAGAGCTTGGAACCTGGCTGCGTCCTGGTCGCTGGATCTGATACGTACGGTCACATGACCTTCAAGGTGACTTCCACGCGACCGACGATGTGTACGACGATACGACGAGTACGTCGCGGTACCTGGTGTATACACGATAGCATACACACGCGAGACACACGAGGTGCCTATACGTACTCGTATGGTATGATATGCACGTGATGCTGAAGTGCAACAGTAGAAGCCCAACCGTACCCGTACCTCTTTATGGAGGGTCTACCCATCTTTGCTCTCGGCTCTTGGTTCAATGGATGCATGCGGCATGCGATATCAGCTTTTTGACTGCAAACATAAGCATGAGCCACAACATGTCTGGTTTGTTCTTCCCTCGGAGAGACGTAACGGCAACAACAGCAGTATACACGCGGTAGGGCAAGCAGTGGCTCCACCTGAGAGGGAGGAAAACGCAAGCCGCCGTACGTAGACGCGAACGAGTGTCGCACTGCTGCTGTGCCAATACAGTAGTACTCCGGAAGAACGCGGTGCGCAGAACACATAGGCATACACTTGGTACAACTTTAATGTTACGAGTATCTTGTTGGTGATCCCCTGCTTTTGTCGCGTTCGCCACCTCTTCTTGGGACATCAGGCGGTCGCGCTGGTGTACGAACACGGGGAGGGGCAGCCGACGAGAGCAGTCTGCGTCGACAAAGGGCTGGACTTCACGATCGGGGAGATGTCCGGCGGAGACCTGGGGCGATTGGCCGACAACCGCCTCTTTCGGGGCGGCGATGTGAGTTTTGCGTGCGGGCTTTTCGTTTACAGTAGTAGTAATACTATACTGTAATGCCAAACCATCGACCATGATACGAGACTTTTGAAGACTTCGTATTTTCGGGGGGGGGGGGGGGGGTCGAGGGAGGGTTAGTTGTGTTTTTGCGGATAATTTGATACTCGTGAGAGATCCACGTTGGCCCCCCAGAGGGAAGATGCGAAAAAGCATCGAAGTGACGAAGCGACTCCACTGAACTTCTGCTGCCATTTTCGATGGCCTCATTGATGACCATCCGGACTAGAGTATCGGTTTCCCCCCCGAAGCGCCGTCAGAGTAGCTAGTTCCCCCGCGAAGCCCCGCACGGACTACGCTTGTGGCACATGATTCGATTCGGCTGTCTTGTGGATGAGAGAACTGCACTGCTGGAGCAGAGAGAAGAGTTGCCCCATAATTCTACTGACGGGTGTACCAAGATTGCCGTCGTTCTATTCAACGATGCAGCAGCAAACGGGCTGGTTTGTTTAGACATCCCGGAACACGGAGCGTCATGCTATCAATACCAACCAACGCCAGGGGGGGCACTGAGTAAAACGACCTGCCGCACGAGTAATATAGGAGAACGTACGTCCTTACCCCCTGTTGCCTGTCGAAAACGTGCCCTATCGGTGTTCCTGGGGACACAACTCGCCCCCCCCCCTTCGCCCCGCTCTCCCTCCCCGAACCCTTTGCAACTCCCCAACTCAATGCGGGTACACAGGAGGGTGGCTCCGTCGCGATCATGGTGCACTCGCACGATATCTCGGGAGCGAGACCATTGGGCGACACGGGGCTCTTCGTGGGAGGCTTCGCGGCCGCGCTTGACCTGGTCGACAGGAGGGCGGCGGAACCGAAGGAGTTCAAGTTTTTCTTTAACCACCTGGGCTGGCCGGAGGGCGCGCTTGAAGAGCAGGTGATAAACGAAAGTGGTCTCCTTTTGCGCAGCCTGGTGGACATTTTTCTGGTCGGGCGAAGTCGGGCGGAGTCGGGCGTAGCCTAGTAGATCGACACCGCTGTCGGCTGTGTTTCCCACCGCGTGAATTGTCACTCCTAGCCTGTGATTTTCCTAGCAGAGGGGAACATGAGAGATTCAGGCTGGGGCAGAGGCAGCGAACGGTGTGAGTCCGCCCTTCGAATGAAACTGCTAGTGTTGTCGTGAAGGGATCATTTGTGTGGTCGCCCTCGGCGCGTAAACATATTCATAGTTTTCGCACACGCTGACGGAGTGCCTCGACCAGGCGAGCGGTTACCCTTGGCGGAGAAACACGCGACCGTCGCCTTCGCCTCCTGGAGCCTTGCTCGTTCACACTCCCACGGTGTTGTGGGTGAAAGTGGCAGCGGTTTGATTCAGTGAATCGCAAGCGTAAGGGCAAAGAGAGCCAACGCAAGATCGTTTGGCGAGGACGGTCAGCAGAGACAGCGCAAAACTGCGTCTGATGACGTGTTCGTGCGGTCCCCATTGTGTGCACGTGGTAACATGCCGCCCCGCCTCGTGTGCTAAGCTGGGTTTGTTTTGCTGTCCGTGCTGTTAATACCAGGTGCAGAAGGGTCTCTGGAAACTGGTCAAGCTTCCGAACGATGTCGTACTCGAAACCAAGCGAATGCGGGATATGGAGCTTTGGTGAGAAGCATGCTGCAGTTTTGATCGCGCGCGTTTCTCGGCGATGCACCGTATTATTTTCTCGCCGGCACTACGCTCATGCCCATCGGGATCGCATGCTGCCAAAATTGGATGTCTATTCTCTCGTTGAATCTCCAGATTGCGATGGAAATGCAGGCAACAGGGATAATATCTACAGTACGAATATAGCTGGCAAATCTGTTACCTGCCGTATCGATGTAACATTCGTTCGAGGTCCATGCCGACCGCAGAACTCGGCATTCTCTCCAATCTCAATGATGCGTTTGCTTGTCACCCCCGTTTCCTCGTTTCCCAGGGGCCGCGTCGAGTTCGCATTGAAGAAGAAAATGGAGCTATGATGGACGGTGCAGCGAATATTTGTAGCTATTGATAAGTCTCTTGGGCCTACCCAGCAGTTGGCGGAGGCTTGAGAGCTCCGACTATTGTGCAACTGCGAAAAGCGTATTGTATTGGCGACCGCAGCATCTCGCATTGGCGACTGCAGCACATTGCCGGTCGTTGAAAAGCTAAGGTTTCCTCGAGAATCCGAGGCGGTTGCTGGCTATTGCGCAGGCCTCAGATATGTATCTTCTCGTTGGGGATGTTCGTACGTTTTTGCCTACCCACGCATTGTGTTGGATTCAGTCCGCCTCCTAAGGCATAGCTCGGTGCGGATGCACGTGCAACATGGACGTACTTAATAGTCGATGCGGACAACGGTTAACAGCAGATTATGCTGTGGTCCTGTGGTCCGCTTTCGCTAGCTACGATCGCCTTCGCCACACGACCATCGGTTTATCGAAACCACTCGCAAGAAAGCGCAGCGTTAACAGGACCAACATCTCCCATGATGAGCGGTACGGAATTTCACTAGATTACTTCGATAACCTGCCGTGCGCGCATAGCTTTTAAACCGGCACGTTCAGCAGCAATATCGCGGCCAGACCCACCGCTGATAAGACGACGCTTCGAGCTGCAGCATTCGCTCTACTGTTGTAGAGCTCAACTACTACTGTAAAGCCGTAAACCCATTAGACCCGCTACATACGTGTCATCTATTCATTTATTTACCCCGTTTTCGAACGACCGAGCTCTCATGCCCGAAAAAAATAAAACACTACCGCAGACTTGTCGCGACGAACGAACGCCACCTGCCGCAGCAGAAGCTCGTCCGTTTAAACGAACCACGAGCACTAACATACATTCTTCGATATTTATAACGTGTACCACTTTATGGCACAGTAACACAAGCATGTGACTCGTGCAAACGCTATGACGAGCCGAGCTCCCGCAACAAACGCTTCTCTTCCTCCACGTAGCTCTTGCCTCGTGATGCCTGGCCTTTGTCCCTCTTTGCCTGCGGGTAACACAAAACGCAACACACATGGGGGAAGGGCATGGAGGGAGTTCCTGCTTGAGATATCGCTGCGGGTAAAACGAACTGCACGACAGTCGGGAGTGATATACGGGGACAATTCCTGCTTGAGTGATCTCATCCGGGGTAGGCGTGAGCAAAATTGCCACGCGCTTTCATGCAGCAACGTGCGGTTACGAGTACTACTACTTTCGGCATCATAAGGGTGCACACCTCGGACAGATCATCTGCAGATAGATCCTCTAGATCATCTAGCTCCTAACCTGACGTACTGAAATGCTGTGCACGATCTGTGTAGTCCAGATCCAATTCAGTAAACTCGTACTGAGTTATGCAGATTATACGGCTCCCACCCGCTAACATAAACTACTGTAGATCCTACAGAAGATCAAAATCAATCTGCCCTTGAATACTTATATAATCAAGTAGAAATCGATGATCTGTACGAGATGTGTAAGGGTGCTCTCGCCGGAATAATGTTGCATTTCTAACACAGTGGGGATATCTGAGGATCCATTTCCAAGACATGTCTCGGTAAGTATACTCCAAAATTATCGTCAGTTGGGATCAAGACGACGATAATATGTTGTTCACCAGTGCAGGCAATTGTAGCCCGTTGCTTCGTATTGTACAACGGGGTGCTGATACTGTTTTTATAGCCCCATATTAGTAACCACCGGTTGAGTGGATTTCACGCGGCGGTACGGTCGCAACCTGGCAGGCTGGAGTAAACGCAGCAGAAAAGGCCCCACCGCGCCCAGCAACATACCACGTCAAAAGCTACGATCAGAGCGAATTTAACATGCGAGTAAAAATCTCTTCCTCTCTGCCCACTCCGACGTAAGGGGGCAGCGTCAACGGTGTCACCCCGCGCGCGACTCATGACGAGACCCGCGCTTAAACGAGGCAAGCACAAATAAATTACACGTAGACCTAGAAGCACAAATCCAAGTTGAATTCGTAAGCAGCGGAGGGAGGGAGGGAGGGAAGGAAGGGCGTGCCTCATGCCACAGAACTGACGCATACCTTCTCTCGCTGTTTGTACGATAGTGAATCCTTTCCGCCTTTCTCCGCGTCCTTCTCCTTCCGCGCCCGGCCTTTCTTCTCCGCCTCGACCTGTCTCTGCCTCTTGATCGTCGAGTCCGAGGACCACAGCGCAGAATCTTCCGTGACGATATTCGGCCGAGACATTTGCGGCGGAATCAACCCCCTCGAAGGCCCACTACCACCGCCACCACCTTTGCCGGCTGCCTTCTTGTCTCCTGTCGAAGACGCTTTACTCTTTTTGGCACCGCTTCCGCTGCCGCTGCCTCCACCGTCTTTATTTTTGCGTTTGGGCGTTGTGAGCGGGGTATCTGCCGAAGGCACCGGCGCTGACATGTAGGACGCAGAGTTGGCTTCTACGGAGTCGAACAGGTCGGCGGCTGACGGCAGGGATATCTTCGTTGAATGGGTACGGAATGCGGAAGGAGGCGTGTATTTCCCCCGACAAACAGGCCATGGGGCACGAACAGCAGAGTAGGGGGTGGACGGCGTAATTTCGTCTATTAGGTCGAGGCGCGGGGCGGCGAGGGTGCGAGAGTGCAAAGCGTGCGCGATGACGAAGTCGTCCGCGTTTTCAAGCATGAAATATGAGAGTTGAGAGTTGCAGAATGCGGTCGTTTCTCATTAACCCCTTCGTGCACACTGCACTACTGCACTCCCTACTGAACAAACAGGCGTATCTCTATCATTAACGTAGATTTGACGTCTACGTCGGCAGAGGCAAGGCAAAAAGGTACAGGTAGCTCTGTGCCCGTAGTCGTAGCCGTGGCTCGGCCCTCCTCTGTTGTACGTCGCTAGGGACTGCTGTTACGAAGATGCACTTTGTCAACCCATTGTCAACCCATGCCACGGACACAGCAAGAAGCAACGCACATACGTATGCTACTTTCGCTCGACAGCCCGTTATTTTAGGCATGTAGTCGCACTTCAAAGGAAGGGTAGATACCGGAGGTCGTGCCAGATGCCAGGGACAAACAAGAGCACATATGTATACCTAAACTACTGCTGTAGGCTGTAGGAGGTGGGTACAGAAGAGGGAAGAGACAGCGACAGAGATGTCAGCAACCGGAACAACGAATGGAAAAAGAGGAAAGTAACTGCACCAAAATAAACACCTGAGGCTTCGTCGGTTTCGTTTGCTCGTCCTCGGACTCCTCCTCGGACTCCTCCGACGACGACCCAGAGCCCCCGTAGTCCCCGACGAGTGAGAGAGCCATCCTTCCAAGGGTAATACGAAACCGGGTGACTCTGTGTGCTTGAATGCTGTAGCTTTTCTTTTGCTGCCAACGACGTGAGAGCTTTGAGAAGGGTTTCAAATTTATGGTCAGGCCTTTAGTTTCCGGGGGTGGAAAGGCCTACCATGACGCCCACAGCTCGCAGAAATGAACGCGCCAGTGTTTTTCCAACCACCTAAACCAAGCGTGACGAGAGAGTGGGGCCCGTCAACATGGTTCAGAATGGGCGCGGGGTCAGGCTCTGCTTTGGAGACGTCCATGCCTCGTGGTTGCAGGTAAGACTGCTCCTTGTTTCCAAAGAGTTACTGAATGCCGCGGCAGAGTCTTCCTGGCACAAGAAATCGTGCCCCCTACTCGGTCGCACATATTTTACGGCTTTTGATGCCAAGTTCTGTGTCCCTTTGGATCTCACGATCGCAGCCTTGCCGCCGGGCGGAGGCCTAGATGGCGATGGGCTTGACTCGGCTGTGTGCTGCAAATGCTAAAAAAGAATGCAAGTGCAGGCTACGACCAGACCAGCGTAGCAGAGAGCGTAGCAGAGAGTAACGGTACTGCTGCTGTGCGTACATTGCAAAACTCGACTCTTTGACCAATATTCTGGAGCTCGCTCTCTCATCATGAAGAGGCCACACGCCCGTTCGTGCTGACTGCGCAGAGAAAGTCAGCATGTATATACAGCGCACAGCGATCAGCAGCAGTACAGCGGCAGCTTCCCCGTCGTCGTCGCCATCACCGCCGCCCCATGGCACGCAGGCCCGCACATACCCACCCATTGCACCGCTGTACAGGAGTAGTTTCAGTATTCAATCATTTTACACCGAAAACTGCTCAAATAATCGTACTCTAATTCCAACTAGTTTGTCCCCTGAAACAAGGGTAGAATTATCGTAAAGCACCCAATCTACGAAGTGGGGTTCTGGTGTACCCGCAGGTATTACATGTGGTACACGTACAAAATGCGTACTGCTGTACATACGTACAAGGTAAGCACAGCAGTACAACAGACACAGCAGTAAAATATCGGTGTTTGCATTATTCCGCCTTGTCCGTGTCTCACAACACAACTAACACAACAACAGCAGCAGCAGCAGCAGCAGCAGCTGGCTTCCTTCGATTGCTCCCCTTTGTATTGCATGGTCTGTCTGCACGGGTCTCTCCAAGTCCTCACCACTGCCTGCTGCTTCTTTCTGCTGTTTCTTTGTATTTTCGCGTTTTTCTTCTGTTTTCGGCGCCTCTGGTGAAGCAGATCGTATTTTGCCTCGTGCTGCTCCTGGTCCTGACCCTCACGACGGTGGATCTGCTGACGAGCTGCTATACGCTGCACGTCACCGAGAACTTCTTGGTGAGATTCCATACCGCACCAGTACTGATAAGTCTACAGCAGTAGCAGTACGTAGTGGTCCCTCTATAGCGCTGCTCTGCGCCAGCCAATAATACCGGCACTGTTAATAGCGGCAACCGTCCCTACCCCGCTGCCTGCCACACTGGTTAATCCGTTACTCCCGTACAGGTACATATTCATGCGGGTGATACTTGTGTGCCAAGTGCCAAGCGATTTCATAGGTTTTGTGACCACATAACTTGTACCAGTATCTCTCTAGGATAAAGAATCGGCACCGACACTGGATGTGCTGGACGTCTACGGGTAGAAAGAACGGTGTAATGTGAAGAACACACGCACATATTATATGTATGTAGGCACACTCATGCGGGCACTCGGCGCTACTCAGGAATCAAGTGTTTAGAGCGCCTATTAATAGCAGCAGCGTGGATAGGCGCAGTTCAATGCCAGTTGACGAGGGAAGAAAGGGCCGAAGTCTTCTCGCGGTAAGGATGCGAGGCACGAGCCCGTAGTGGGGGAGGAGGGAGAAGAGCCTAAATCGTGACCTCGGATCTGAGTCACGACTACGTAGGAGAGAAAAAAGAAGGGCGAAGATAATACATGGGAAAAAAATAAAATAGAAACCAGTCACTATGTATAGATGGCAGCCGGCACTACTCGTGTAGAGGGACCACTACTGCTGTTGTTGTTGTTGTTGTTGTCTTCACATTAACGTTTCAGTTGCTAATCCCTATAGTCTGATCTAGCAAAATCACAGCCCGTGGTCACAAAAGTGCTAGAGCCATCAGAGAATCCTAAAGAACACGCACACTTAGCAGGGAAAGGATACACCAGTCCGAAGAGGTACACCTAAAAATCCCTACAGCATGTTATGCGTGTCCAAAACTGAACTACACGCCCGCAATCTCCATTCGACTACAGCAGNGGAGGGAGAAAGACGGATGTGCGAAGATAATAAATGGGATGGACAAGAAAAGAAAAGAAAAAAAAATGTGCAGTAATAAGCAGGCAGAGCAGACAATGCAATGCCATACGAGTACAACAGGCAAGACCTACCCTGCTAGCAATCCAGGTGCATCAAAGAGAAACACAGAAAAAAAATGGAGAAAAAGCGAAAAGGAAAACATGAACAAAAAATAAATAAATGTTTGTGTGTGTGTGTGTTCTTCACATTAACCCTTCCTTTCTACCCGTCGACACCCAGCACACCCAGTGTCCGTGCCGATTCTTCATCCTAAAAAGGAACCAGTTATGTGGTCACAAAAGTACGACACAGAGATACTACGCTCAGTGCAATAAGCAGAGCAGACAATTATCGTTGTTGTTGTTGTTGTTGTTGTTGTTGTTGTTGTTGTCTTCACATTAAACTCGTTTCAGTTGCTAATCCCTATAGTCTGATCTAGCAAGATCACAGCCCGTGGTCACAAAAGTGCTACTGTAGAGCCATCAGAGAATCCTAAAGAACACGCACACTCAGCAGGGAAAGGATACACCAGTGCGAAGAGGTACCCCTAAAACTCCCTACAGCATGTTATGCGTGTCCAAAACTGAACTACACGCCCGCAATCTCCATTCGACTACAGCAGCATCGCCCCCCCCCCCCCCCTCCCACTCTTTACCAATGAATTTGCCGACTACAGCGTAACTACTGTCTGAAGTGCCGTCTGTACAAAAACACACGGTAGGCGTGGGAACAAGATGGAGCACGCAGCTGCTGTCTGAAGTGCTGCCGGAATGACAGTCCGCGGGCACACAGTGAAAAAGAACAGCCAACCAAAGCCCTCACGTCAATTGACAATTGTCAGAATCTATCCTGAACCTCTGTGTTAGGCACAGCATTATAAACGTCGACACTGATTAGGAATCGTTCCACATTGAAGGGGTCTTCCACGATCAGGCATACAATGAAGGCACCCGGGGTGTCTGCGCCATCTCTGCCGCGTCTCTCTACAAAACCAGTGACGTCATCCACACAGACCCAACAACGAAATTCAGGGAAAAAAACCAAGGGTACGCGCGGTAAAGGTCGGGACGGGAAAATGTGGTCGGGACGGGAACGGTACGGTACGGGAATGGGAAACCGTCAGATTTTTCGTTCCCGACCGCGATTTCCCGACCGGTACCATCGTCAGTTTCTGTTCCCGAGCTCTACCGTCCCGCGGTAATGGGCGTGTTCCCGTTCCCGACTGTTTCCCATCCCACTGTCTGCCCATTCCCGACTATTCCCGTCCCGCTGTCCGCCAAGTCCCGACTATTCCCATCCCACTGCCATAAGTGATTCCCGTCCCATCCCGACCATGGGGCACAGCTTCTCCCATCCCGCTTCTCACTATTGGGGCAGATATTCCCATTCCATTTACCGCCGATTTTTTCGTTTTCCCATCGCATGACCATGGATGGATGCAAGTGCATGTACTGCATATTTTACTTGTATATTTCCGAACTATAAAAACAAATCGTCTACGCCGAGTCTACGCGCGAATACATATTTCCTTTTTTTCCCCTCTCGTTTTTTGTTTTAATTTTAAACACGAACTTAAAATTTGTATCAACCATTCAATTGGCCCCCCTCACACTTCGCTATTTGAAAAAATGGTACGGATGTGCTTCGGCGCTTCAAGCAGCGCCAAAGCAATCAGCCCCGGTTCCTGCTCCTATTGGTAGTGTTCTCGCGAATGTTATACTCGTCTATCGTAGCATATCAATACGTCGAAGTCACAAGTCGGTATAATATAACTAGACACGTAGAAGCTACGAGGAGTACTATTAATAGTACTCGTACTCGAAGAAGACTTTTGATTATATTTCGCTCTTTTCAGCCGTTGTCTCCAGCCTGTGTTCCCGACCGTGTTCCCAACCATTCCCGACTGCGTTTCCCGACCGTATCCCCGACCCGGTTCCCGACCTATTCCCGACCTATTCCCGACCTATTCCCGACCCATTCCCGACCTATTCCCGACCCGTTCACCGATCATTTCCCGTACCGCCGAAAAATTGTTCCCGTACCGTACCGTACCGCCAAAAATCGGTTCCCGTCCCGTCCCGTACCGCCAAAGAATCGTGTCTTCCCGTCTAATCCCGTCAACCAAATGGTTTCCCACCTTCCCGTCCCATTCCCGTACCGCGGTAAACAGACGGGAACATTTTCCCATACCGCCCTTCGGGAAGACCCAAAATTTTTCCCGCCTGCGGCGGGCAAAACGGTCCCATCCCGTACCGCGCGGTGCCTTCGGCACCGCGCGTACCCTTGAAAAAAAACAAAAAATGGCAACAAAAATGATTGTCCGTTCGTCACGGGTCGATGTCGTCGTCCGTGCTCCGGATGGCTGCTCCGCGCTGCTGTGCTGCTGCTGCGGCGCGCTGCTGTGATCCGGCGCGCCGCTCCGGTGCCACTTGGCCAGTCCTAGCACGACCACACTCAACCTGCTCCGTCCGTACTCGCTCTCGTTGTTGTCCTTCCCAGTCGGCTCCTCGCTTTCTCCCTCGTTGCACTCAGGGTGCTTGGTCTGGAAAATAAAATTTCTCGCGCTGAAGGGATTGACCAGTCCAAACTACAGCTCGTCGCCACACGCTCCCTCCTCCTTTGATGGCGAAGCCAGGTTACTGAGACAGTACAGCTCCCTCTAGCAAACACACCTAGGGCCGTGTACATAGTGTCCGTCCACCTTTCTGATGGCGTCTGCCTCCGCGCACAAAAGTGAGATGGACATTGCTGTCTACACCGACGGCCAAAAAGGCCCGTGCATCTAAACTTTTGCGCCTAACGCACCAGTGCCGATCCAACTCTACCGCTGCACACGCTTCGCGGCGGGTGCGCAGCAGCAAGAAGGTATCGGTCCGCTTGAGGGTGAGCCTAGCCTTGCTCGCTAGAAAGACCCCCCCCCTCGCTATGGGCCATGCCAAAGCAAAAACTTTGCCGAGGCAGCGAGGGGAAGAAGGGAATGGATGTACTGGTCGTTGAATACTGCTGCTGCTCCACTCCGTATCATCAGGTGTATAGTGTGTAGTACTCGCGCACGACAGACGGGGTAACAAACGCGGAATCGAACCATCAACACCCAACAACAGCTAGTAGGACGAGTAGCGCCGAGTGCCGATGAATGGATGATTTTTTTATGGTCTATTGGGCAGAATGTTTGCAACCACACGGGGAAACGCAAGCAGTAGTGGACAAACACTGTTAGTGGATCTTCCTAAGGTAGCTAATTAGGCACTCTGATTGGCCAAGCAAGCACTGACCACTGGCATAGGGTTCGGGTTAGGGTTAGGCTTAGGGTTCGATCTGAGGGTCAACATACTACTACCAAGACAAAACCCCCATTACAAAGATCCACTATCACCCTTTGTCCACCCCTCAACGCAAGACGCTGCTACTGCTGCTGCTGCTGCTGCTGCTGCTGCTGCTGCTGCTGCTGCTGCTGCTGCTGCTGCTGCTGCTGGTTGGTGCAAGCGTCAAATGCTGCCTGCGCCTGCTGACAGGCAGCGCCCCCCCTGACACCTGCCTCACTCGCCAGTTTCTATAGTATTTAATAGTTTATTTTGTGCATCTGCTGTAACGATGCTCGTACATGATGGTCGGTAGGCGATCGGTGCTTGTGTGTCATGGTTGGGAAGCGATGTACCTATTATAATAATACCAGATTTGAACAAAGATGTCCCGCAGACGGCAGTTTTGGGCGTCATTGGTGACAACTTTGGGAGCCCCTTCACTAAATCTAGTATATTAGACCACCGTCCGCCGTCTGTCACATCTCCTCCGGGGGAAGCACGGCACTTTGGTTGATTATTTTTCTTTTTTATTGTCTGCTTGTCTGATTGTCTGCTTTATTTATTGTTATATTTGTTTTATTTTTTCCTTTCTTTTCTTTTCTCTCTTTCACGCATCTGGATTTCTAGCAGGGTAGGTTGTGCCTGTCGTATACCTATGGCATGGCATTGTCTGCTCTGCTTACTACATTGCAACGTACGCAGAACCTTCATCTGCCCTTTTGAACGCTACCTATGTGCATACCTGTTGTGTATATTGGTTCGGTTTCTGACGAAAAATATATATTTGGTTTTCGTTCATAGCAGAGACAGAAAACCTTGCATCTTAGTATGTTGTTTTTTATTCTCGTCACGCTGGCAAGGGATGTGTTTTGTTTTCTGCATCAGTTTCAGTTGTCCTCTAACCGCGCGCCCCTTGTATTGATGCTTGACGCCCTCGGAATCGTTTGGTAACGTGGTTTCCGTTGCAGAGCTGGCTCGATGGCGAGGACATGGCGATTTTCCTGGTGATATTTGTGATATTTGGAGCCATGTCCATCGTCATGCTGATGCCTCAAACGGTGGGTTGAAGCGCGTGCTCCCGCTTGGTGCATTTTTATCTCTGTTGTCACGTGTGTCCCACCTGCTTGTCTGCTCTGGACCTTTTATGTGTATCTCCCATATCGCGTGTGTCCCGTTTGCTTCGCTGCCCTGGACCCTTTTATTGTCCAGAGCTCTATTTGCATGGCGGGGTATATGTATTTCTCGCATATACAAGCTCTTTTTGTGTTTCCCTCCACCCGTTAGCCCCGGCTCGCGTCGAATAGTAGTATTGCTTAACACACGCTATCATACACAATATTTTTCCGCGAAGTTTCTCAGGCGAGGCTTGTACGCGGTCTCAATGGACGTGCGTCGGGTCCTCGGATAATATCCCCGGCAATACGAGCAAGATTTGAACCGACAGCAGTACGAGTATTGGTGGATGAGAACCGTGTAATCTGCATGATCTAGGTAACACGTGTTTCCTGGATTTGATCTGTACTGTACAGATCCTGCGGAACCCTTCACAACGGCAGGCGAGGAACTACATGATCTAGATCGTGATCTGACCGAACTGTGAAACTGTTCTTCCCCACGACAGATCCTCTTCCTAGCGGCGGGCTACGCGTGCGCCTACCGAATCAGCAGCACCGGGCTGGCGTTCCTGGTGGGGCTGTTGCTGTCCATGGTCACCTTCGTGCTCGGCGCGTCCGTCGCGTTCCTGCTGTCCCGGAGCGTCCTCCCTCCTTCCTGCACGCGGAAGTTCTTCAAGCACTTTGCCATCCTGGAAGGTAAAGAGAGTGAAGGACGATCGATCGATCGATGCGTTTGTTTTCTCCCGTTGTTTTACCGCGCTTGTCCGGCGTACGTACGAGGCGGTGGGCGTTGAACATCGGGCCGAAAATGCCTTCACACATATATACAACTCCTGTCCGGAAATGTAAAGGCCAATTGTAAAGAGTTGCCTTGGTCCTGGAGCAGGCGAGAGAGGTCGCGGAGATGTCGCCGTGCCAGTTTTATAAGCGCGATGTGTTGCCCATTTTTAGGTCCAGATACAATATCAGCCGATTTCCCTAATTGAGAATTGCCTTTCCGATGAGAATGAAAATCGACTATAGTACTTTGTTATTGTTTAAAAGTTGTATTTCGCTCACGGTCAATATTTGACCTAGAAAACGTTTTCCTCGATAGTAGGTATCGATCCTCGAAAAAAAAATGAAATCAACCTTGACAGGCTCGAAAAATCAAGGATTAAAGGAATTGCATTTATGAGCGAGGTACCTCGCCCATAAATCCAGATTTTCTGGGATCTTCGATGTCTTGAGACTGCCGATTTTGATTTCACTTTTTTGTTTGTCATCGACGGGTGTCATAACTGACAATAGTTCACAGTGAAAAAAATGACTGAGGGAAGTACATCTCTTACAATTCAAAAACCAATGTTTTCGATTTTCATTCTCATCGGAAAGGCAATTCTCAATTAGGAAAATCGGCTGTTGAATGTTACTGGATATAACGCAATTACGGGGCGCGTTTTTAGAGCTGTGCTCGACTGGATGGAGTACAGAAAAAACCTCGTTCAAGAACGGTTCGGGTATCTTTCTATAATACCCAAACGACCCTTTTTTTTTACAGAGTGGTGTGTAAGACTCCTCGGTAGATTTTCGAAGAAATTTTTCCGAGGATGTCGGCAAAGAGGCGTTAACCCTTTCAAAACTTCACTGTCTAGAACTAAATATTTCACTCTAATTCCAAGTGTTTTGTCCCCACATCGGGACTGCAGTCCTAAATGGGTTAACGTAGGTCGGGGTGGGTGGGCGGGAGGGCGGGTGGGTGGGTGGGTGTGGAGGCGGGGAGCGTTCTGAAGGAAAAAGCAAGCTCGCCTTGCTGCCTTTTGTGTTATTTTGTCGAGGTTTCTGTGGAAGAGGTTGCGATGAGAGGTGGCATGCCGTGTTTGGAGGGGACGGGGAGGGGTCGGATGAGCGTGCGTTCTACGAGGTCAAGGGTCCGAAAATATCTGCTGTAAAAAACTGTTTCGTGGATAGAGCTGTTGTGGATATCACTGAGTCCTTTCCCCCAAGGTGGTACCGCCTATATACCTGTATTTCGCTTTGGGACCCCCGTCCCACAGCTATGAGATTATTAGTCAAAAGTACGAATGTGTTGTAGTGCGTCCGTCCATCTTCGTGTGCCTTGACTTTTTCTATACTCGAAACCACGCTCTTTCTACCGCCTTTCGCAGGCCTCGACCATGCTTTGCGGCACAGGGGACGCCGAATCAACCTCCTGTGAGTAAATGTAAATGCGCCCCGCGTAGTGAGCAGCACATTGAGAGAGAGAGACGAGTTGCAAATGTTAGACATCTCGGACAGATTACCATCAAGTATTCCCGCTTCATCATCTAGATATTTCAGGGCAGATGATCTGTATGATCTATATGATCTACTGCATCATAGCTCGTGTCGCCTCGTAAGGGCCGTATGATCTGCATGATCTAGGACAGGTTTCCTGAGTTGGATCTGTACTATACAGATCCTGTGCAACATCTCATAACGGCAGGTTAGGATATAGATGATCCAAAGGATCTATCTGCAGATCTATCTGTAGATGATCTAGATTATCTATCTGTGGGGGTGGGTGGGTGTGGAGGCGGGGAGCGTTCTGAAGGAAAAAGCAAGCTCGCCTTGCTGCCTTTTGTGTTATTTTGTCGAGGTTTCTGTGGAAGAGGTTGCGATGAGAGGTGGCATGCCGTGTTTGGAGGGGACGGGGAGGGGTCGGATGAGCGTGCGTTCTACGAGGTCAAGGGTCCGAAAATATCTGCTGTAAAAAACTGTTTCGTGGATAGAGCTGTTGTGGATATCACTGAGTCCTTTCCCCCAAGGTGGTACCGCCTATATACCTGTATTTCGCTTTGGGACCCCCGTCCCACAGCTATGAGATTATTAGTCAAAAGTACGAATGTGTTGTAGTGCGTCCGTCCATCTTCGTGTGCCTTGACTTTTTCTATACTCGAAACCACGCTCTTTCTACCGCCTTTCGCAGGCCTCGACCATGCTTTGCGGCACAGGGGACGCCGAATCAACCTCCTGTGAGTAAATGTAAATGCGCCCCGCGTAGTGAGCAGCACATTGAGAGAGAGAGACGAGTTGCAAATGTTAGACATCTCGGACAGATTACCATCAAGTATTCCCGCTTCATCATCTAGATATTTCAGGGCAGATGATCTGTATGATCTATATGATCTACTGCATCATAGCTCGTGTCGCCTCGTAAGGGCCGTATGATCTGCATGATCTAGGACAGGTTTCCTGAGTTGGATCTGTACTATACAGATCCTGTGCAACATCTCATAACGGCAGGTTAGGATATAGATGATCCAAAGGATCTATCTGCAGATCTATCTGTAGATGATCTAGATTATCTATCTGTGGACAGATCATGATCTGTCCGAGGCGTGAAACGTTTAAGAGGCGTACTTTCTAGCATTCGCCTGTGGTGTCGTCATGGTTTAGTGTGAAGATGCGAGTGTTCGGTTCGTTGCGGTAATGTTTTGGTGCGCGCAGGCACTGGTATGAAATCATTGACAGATGCCGAGGAAGATTTTACCACGGCTTGTATATACGCCGTGGTGTTTGTTTTTTGGTGCCCTTGACTCGGCTGCCGCGTTTGACCCCCGTGTCGCGGTTTTGACCATCCACGCGCGGGTGGGCGTTGTCCAATGTCCACCAGACGGTATATAGATGTATCTGCTGTTTGTATCGCGTGTTTTGAGATTCTTGCTTTGAAAAGGGGCCAACCTCCCGTCGATGCGCTTCTCGGTCGTCGGGCGCCGAAAACGGGACGGCATATAGCCGTGATCTTGATGCGTCTGTCGTGTCGGAGAGAAGATGCAGGGTAGTAGGCGACTCTGCACGGCTCTCGGTGCCCATAACTGGTACATCGGTACCGATAGCAGATGCTCTCGCGGTATATATCCCAAGATGCCGAAATAAAAGGGCCGTTTGGATTGAATATTAACATACAGACGTCTCTTATATTCATGGACAAGAGTGTAAACTATGGCGTATACACTTCAGTGTCAAAAACCTTGAACCTTGCGACCCCTCCCTCCCTCCCTCCCTCCCTGTTCACGCAGGCTGCGCGTCAACCCTCTGGCGCCGTACAACGCGCTGAACTACGGCCTCGGGCTCAGCTCTTGCTCCTACCGCGCCTACCTTGAGGGCATGGTGGGAGCGCTTCCGTACACCTGCCTGGCCGTCTACGCGGGGATGCTCATCGGGAGCGTGGACGAGATAGACTCGCTGTTCTCGCACACGAGCGCGGGCTGGTACTGCGTCTACGCGGGGATGGGAATCCTGTGCATCATCTCCTTCGCCGCTCTCATCCGCTACACCGCGGCGGAGATGAAGGCCGCGGTGGCAGCCACGTCGGGACAGAGCACCGCCTCCGGTGGCGGCGGCGGTGGTGGTGGCATGGGGGGAGGCAACAACGACCCGTTGCGAGCCGGCGCGGCCGAAGAAGGAGAGGGGGCGTTCGGAAACCTGCCGCCCGACGCGACGCTGTTCGGAACGTTCACGTCGCGCGAGGGGGGCAGGGGTATAGAGGGTGTGGAAGGGGAGGAGATGAAGACGTTTGACGAGAGCACCGTGGCGCGGCTTCCCCTTTTGGGCGGAGATCCGCGACGCAACGACGGCGGTGAAGGGATGAGGCGAAATCAAGCGGCAAGGCTGGGTTCGCTGGTAGATATTTGACGATTGCCGTCGTAGACGCCCGCCCGTCCAGCCCGGCCCAGCCCTGTCCTCTCGGGGGCGTGACGTGGTCGGTGGTGGAGGTCCGCGGGTGGGACTAGTTTTGCAGGAGGAGTCTTTCGTTCTGTTCTTTTTGTTTTTGTGTTTTTGGGGCTATAATAGATCGGGAGCAAAAGGCTCCGTCGATTGTTTTCGGTTGTTTTGTAGCGGTGTGGACCTCGTGTGGTGAAAAAGGTTGTTCGTTTTACGGACGTAGACCGTGTATACGGCGGCAGCGGTGTGGCCGTTTGTTTCTATAGATTGTGCTCACGACTATTAATAGTAGTGTCCCCAAGCTACGTACGTACGTATTTATAGTTGGTTTCGTGTTCGTTTCATGCACTTGATGGACATGGTGTATATCTATAGGTAGATCTAGTTGCGAAGCATTCCTTAGATATGGTGTATATTTTATTTATGTACGGCACGTGCTGTTCGCAGCACGCTTTGTGCCCCCGGGAGTTGGTAGTGCCGCGTTGCCTTTTTTTGTTTTCGTTCCACCCCTGCTGGAGCCACAACAGATATTTGGTGGCTCCTCCTATATATGATACGGCGTTCTTCGTGTATTCAGTTGATGGTTATTAGGCGTGGTAACAAGTTGTCCCCTCATTTCTTCGCTTTTTGTTTGGAAAGACGCAAAAAAGCTTACGTAGAGCACGCAAGAAAGCTTGCGTTTGAGAATGTATGCTCTTCTGCCGTATAGACAGCAGCCGGCTTTTTAGACTTGGCCCAGTAGCTCGAAGCGTATATGCTGGTGTATCCCGAGCAGTGGGCAGTGGGCAGTGGGCAGCGCAACGATGCGCTGGGTGCTAGAGCGTTGTAGCTCCGCGAGGGCCGTGACCCAAAGGCCGAGCCTAATGTCGACCGCGTCTGTCTGGAGAAGCCATGCCGTTACCCTTGCCCGTATTTGCGAGTCACCCACGTACGTGTAGCCGGACAAGGGTTGGGACTTCTCTTTCTTGCGGCCAGTTTAGAAGCGCTAGGAGTAGTGTTTACAGATTCGGTTTTGATTCAGTTCAGAAAATGAGGCTTGCTTTTACGAAAGTCTCGACTTGTTACCCTCTCTCTTGACCTGCAGCATCTATTTGCTGCTTGAAGTACACCGTCACCCTGCTTGCGTCGGTGTTTTTTGTTGTTGCGGAAGTGCCATCACACCCGACGGTGGTGCCGGGCCGTGCCTTCGAACTACGGCGATTCCAGTAAGGAAGGCTTCTTCAACAGAAGCGAAAGCCGCAGAACCTATCGTATACGTTTGCGCCTGGCGTGCAAAACTGCTGTTATATATTCTACGTTAACTATGAGAACGCCATTAGCGCCCGCGACGGCGTAAGGACCATTGCTTTTTTTCGGCGCGGCAGGCGTCAATACTCTAGGGCAAGCCTGGTGGCCCCCTGTCCTCCCACTGGAGAGGCTTGTTGCTTTCTGTTTCAGGTACTTCGGGCTCCCCCAGAACCTGTGGCGCACAAATCGGAAAATAAAATCGGTTTGCGAGCGAGCGGCGACGTGAGGAGCTAACGCACTATTGCAACGAAAACGTGTATGATGCCTGGTTTGCATGCCCCTTGCGGTACCGCAGTTTTGTTGGCAAAGCGCCTGGTGATGATGTCAGTAGCGTGACGAAAAAAAACACCAAAAATGTTGGGTTAGTACACCCTATGCTTGCACGATCAAAACGTCCACTGCCTACGAATTGTGGTCGTCTTTAACAACCCTCTCTACTATCACGAGTGAGCACCCCCCTTTCAACGACGACGAACCCCGACCACACGCAATAATAAGTCCAACTCGTGCCCTCTGAACACTGCGTACACCAAATACATTTTATGCCAGTGCCTTGTTGTCGTGTAAAACATTTAGCGCGACCTGCAGGGTGATGGGGAACCTCGACTGTATTAGGAGAGGGACCAGCCCACAGACGACGCGATTGTGTCTACTTATACTCACTCGTGCTCGTGTATACGTGACCGCGGTCTACATCGTGTCGATATATACGTACGTACCACGGAGACAGCATGCGCGCTCACCTGCTTCCCCAACAATATCTTGAACATGCGAGGCTTGTCTACTTTCTCCATTGGTCGACCGTACACCTGTGACGTGCGTGACGTGGTTTTACTCTCAGCCCTCAGTATATGCGAGGGAATCACTGTAAACGTACTGAAATACAGGTAAGTAATGGTGCAGGCGCTGACGGTGTAGAGCCGTACGCAGCTGTAGGATAGTGTGCACGCTGCTCAGTACGACGGAGTAAAACAGGTTCCTATGCGTAGTCTAGTGCAAGTGTGGCGACGGCGTAGCGCTCTACAGAGTGTGCGTGCTTCGAGCTACGAGCACAGCAAACATGATCTTGCTTCCGTCCCTTCAACGTTACTGCACTTGTATGCGCAACGTCCGGCGTTTACCGTACAGGGAGGGATCAAAACGTACGTACATACACACACGACGACGCACACTTAATAACGATACTTATAGCAGCAGAAGCAAGTGCAGATTGTATGCCGACCTGCGTGTGATGACGGCGGAAGAACTGAGGAGTGTCGTCGGACACAGCCGTGTTGGCCTCGCCGTGGTACGCAAACGGCCGCGGTCTCTTCTTCCAGCTCAGATTCCTCTCGTGTCCGTCGAATTTCTGTCGATCAGTGTGATAATTTGATGCCAGTCGACGAGGGAAGAAAGAGCTGAAGTCTTCTCGCGATAAAAATGCAAGGCACGAACCGTAGTGCGGGAGGAAAGAGAGGAGCCTACTTTGTGACCCCAGATCAGAGTTACGACTATTATTATGAAGGAGAGAGAAAGGAAGGGCGAAGTTAATAATTAGGATGGAAAAAAAAAAGTGTGAGAAGAGCCAACAGCAACAGGTCTTGCTGTCAATTTTTATCAAGTAAAATATCACTACGTACAGTACAGCAACGTCAGCTGTGAGTCCGACATGTGATCAATCTTCTGCTTTGCAGGCTGCGCGATGCGTACGTAGGTCTTGCTTGTTTTACAATCGTCGTGAAGGACGACTCCACAGACCGGGTAGTAATGCCCGCAGGGTCAGCAAAAGTGCAGGACGATTGGACGAGCACAGAAGGGGAAATTTCGATCCACACCAGTACTACTACTGTTATTCTGCAAGACGCTGCGGATTTTTTAGGGATGTGTTTGAACCCGTGATGAAGCACGAGATGCATTGCTCGTGCGTACTCAAAGTCAAAGCTGTGCTACTGCTGTACCTACAGTACGTGCAAGGATGCGAGTACACTGCCTATATAATACTGGGCTATACCTTGCTATACATGAAGTCGGGGGCGTCCACAGAATTTGATCCGTTCGTCAGTCTCTTGCCGTAACCTCCGCATACTTTTGCAGCTTCCCCCCACGGAGACGTGGTCACTCTCGACCAAGCGGGCTGGATCAGGCAGTTGTCCGAGCATATCCTCCCGAGCGTGCACACTGTGGACGTGGTGTAGAACTTGCTGTTTTCCTCCGGATCGTACGCCGAGAAATCCGCAGCAGGCAGGAACATGTCTTCCCTGTGGTTTACCTTATTACCTGTGTCGAAGATATTTATAAACGCATGTACATGTACAGCGGTACATAAGTTTAGAGACCGCCACAAAATAGCAGCAGTGGAGTTAACGAGCTTCGTAAGCCGCCAAATATACGAGTAGCAGCAGTGGTGCTGTGAGTAACGAGCTAACGATGCACAACCTATCATACCTAACGACCATAGATTGACAACGTGCACTCACTCGGGTTTGTTTCCGTTCTTACCTCTCTGCCGAGAGCTTTCGCCCCGCCTGCTCGCCGCGCTCGCCGTGCTCGCCCGCCCAAGACCTCTACTGGTAGTGCCGCCTTGTACAGGGCCGTGTTGGGGGAGGTTTGCCGTCTGCGCACGTGCCGATGGTGGATACGCGAGCGACCTTGCCGAAGGCGGCTGGAGTGCGCCTCCTGCTTGAGTCGGCTTGGTCGTTTGCCCGCCACCTACGCGTTCTTTTCGACGACCAGTCATTGTCTACTCCTTCTATATCGTGCTACGAAGTCGTGGATTTCTGATCAGCACAGGAAAGATAGCGCGCGAGCGAGTGATTGTGCCGGTGGCGAAAATATCCTGTCCTGTGCGTCGAGGCCGCTTTCCGCGTGGCGCACGTATGACACTACGGTAGCAGTACCAGGTACCAGGTATGTAGGTATGATATGAGCAGTAGGATATTTGTTTTCGTCATATTATTGACAGTTGACGGATTAAATTTCCACAGTTCCACCGCATCTTGTATGTGCGTGCGCATTTTTGGTCGGTTGATTAAAACCGGCCGTTTCAAATATCGATCATACCAGGATATGTACGTACGTACGTATATATCACGTATCACGTATCACATATCATACCCATGGATACCAGGTGCCATGATCGCCAACTAGATCGAGATTGAAGATTGTCAGCCCCAGTTTATGATTCAGAAAGCATTCACCCATGAGCCCCAAAGCTGCAACAAACGAACGGCAGGAAAGCGAATGCTGCTTCTCCATTGGCTAGGCGGTGGACAGATGATGTTCGTGCCTTTGCAAGCTGCAAGATGCGTCGATCGCGCGTGTTGTACTGCATTAATTCGTTCCTCGCCCGTGATCCAATGTATCCAGGATATACCTCGTATATACGGGGTACCTGGTACATGTTTTGGTGTGCTCGATGCCCGATACACACATATATACACCAGGTACAGTATACTGCTGTAGTACTCGTATTACTCGTATACGTTCGTAGGGTTGCCAGCCGTTTATTGCCTGGGCTGAATCTTCGTCGAGGCAAGTTGAGGAAGGGTTTTTACAAAATTGAAAAAAAAACGTCAGCTGTGAGTACGACCAATGGAATGGTTGAAACTCAACTTTGCAAGTTGTGTGATACGTCAGACACGTGCGTCAAATGTGCTGGTTTGTTCCCACCCTAACTTAAGATAAATAACTAAAACCGAATATATTATGAACGTATTGCTAAGAGGGGAAACGGGGATACCATGAATACCATGACAATATTGTTTCACCGGACATGTGCGGCTGTAATTGTTATGAGTACCGATACGACAGTTACTGTCGTAGTACTTGTACTATTATATGAATAGAGTAGTACTACTACTGTGACGTAGTAAACGGGATATGTACTCCATCACAATATCACCCTGGTACAGTACGACAATACTCGTAGCGTGATCTTGTTGTTCACATTTTGCCTGATAACTCATGTCACTCATCACTACCTGCATTACGTATCGCTTTCATCACTGATGAACGTGGGACTACGTGTCATCGATAGGGCTCTGGCGAAGTTGTCGACACGTTCCCTCTCCAACGTACCAGTTATTAATATCAATAGTGTTAAATGATACCTGGTACCAGGTACTAAAAAGCTGTGGGTGGATGCAGGTAGCTCGTACAGCTATAATACAAGCACAGGCTGGCGCAAACCTTCGATCTGCTGTTCATAAAAACAGGTTATGAGCCCCGAAAATCATATTGTGAGAGCCTTCCCATGGGACCCGTAACGCCTTCGGCAACGACAATGCACGTACTCCTTTCGGTCAGGAGATGCTCGTGCTGTGTAGGTGACTGCACACATCATCATAGTGTGTACCATATAGATTTATGATTCCTTATTCATAACAGGCGATGCCCGTGTTTTTTCGGTGGAGTTCCTCCACCCCCCCTCCCCCCCCACTGGTGCCGCCCAAATTTTCCCTCCGACTAACTGCGGGCTTTTGATCGCCTCCAAAACGTCGAGGGGTTATTTGAGTAATCATCTATTGCTCGTATCGATAATATCATTGGCCTTCGATCGCCACACTCACGGAACGCCGTGTTCTAACAATCCCATTCCGGGGTTGACTCGTATGAGAGTTGGTTGGATTGAGTAGCCTAACGGATGACAAACTACTGTTACCTCTTCCTTCCTGTTTTCGGAAATTCGAGGGTTCAAACCCCGGTGAAGATCTTCTTCCGTCGCTGAAAGTGCGAGAGCGTACGTACGTGAGCTGGTAAAAAAACTGTAAACCTGGACGAGCAGAGGATGCGGAACCCTATACTATATGTCCGATAAATGCCAAAAAGGCATGTGTACCGGGAGGACACTTGTCTGTGACCACGACTTGCGCAGAAGATCGTCAATGCGAGCTGAGCTGGAACGTAAAAGTGAATGACCAAAACATAGAGAAATACGAATAATACACTGGACGCCGAAGAAGTGCTCCTGCGCCTGACCGATGCTGCTGTGTCTGAACAAACTCAGCTCGAGGCCAACTCCGACAGTAGGTAGGAGTCCAACGCCCCGAGACTGCGATGCACTCAGGGCGCGAGCTGTTTGCGATTTGTGCGTGTAGCATGCAATGTTTTTGTGGGCGTTGGGATCGTGTCTAGGACAGGGCCTGTGGCAGAGGCTGGTTCAAGTACAACATCGTCCAATAAGCAACGCTCGAACAATTCCCGAAAATCGACGGAAGGGTCATGACGCACCGTGAATAACAGAGGTCGATGCATATAATATGCCATCCATTTGACGAAAGCTGTCTGTATGTAGTGCTGACCAGGTAGTTTATAGCGTGCGCATGCTTTCATAAAACGAAATCATGGACGCTCTGTGCTACTTCTGATTATTGGCTAAATAGGCTGGATATATAGGTACCCTGTGTGACGATTGCCATGGCCCCCAACACCGTCACTCGGTGAAGACGCCAAAGCAAGCCAGGCGCAAACACGGCATTGAAACGGTGCTAGGTTTGTCAAGGGCAACCAAAATAACATCTTCTTCGAGCACACGAGCGAGCCGCGTCTATTATCAGCGACCGCTAGGTGGCTTCTTGCAAATCAATAGTTCGGCGGGGGGAAACTTTGGTCGGAACTCCACACGACCTTCTAAAAAATATGTCACATGTAGTTTACCTCAACGATCGAATGGGCGGCGATGTTGCGGGGAAGAAAGTTCAAGTCCGTTCAGGCGGGGCCGCCAATTGTTAAAGCAAACGTTCAAGTACTCAAGCCTTAACTAGGCTGGTGCGAGATATAGTATTATGTTTCTGTGCTTGGCGAGTTCCTGCTCATCGACGAGTACATTAAGCTAACGATACTTCTCACCCGGCAACAAATTTTAGGCCTAAGGCAATGCTGATGTCAAAACGTTTACGCTTTCGTGGCTCGGATGATGAAGCTGCTATGCTTACACCCGTCTTCCCGTTGCAATGAGCTCTGTCATCTGCAAGGAAACGAGGAAAGACATAGCAACTCACGAATTAAACACATCCGGAGTGTACAGTGTTGAACCCCTCGTGACGGTCTACTCCAGTCGGTCCTTTCAAGTCATCGTGTGTCAGGCTTATGACAAAAAGTGGCCATGCTATGTTTTCGGGTTACATGCCAAAGGCTACCATACCTGGTATGTAGGTACAACTACAGTGGCGTCCTCGCGTTCCACTTACCACAGCAGCAGATGTACTCTACATTAAAACGAATTTGAATAGCAAAAAGGGCCAGCATAACCAAACGATGAGCCGCTTGCCATTGGTCTGCGTAGTAAGCGTGGCGAACATCGCTTGCACAAACCTCTATATATCGTAGGTGCACACAATGTATGTACACGGCAACACCACACTAAACCACACTACTTGAAGCCTACAAAAGCCCCCAGTGTTTTTCAAAAAGGTTACCAGCCCGTACCGTTACGACGGAACAATGATGTACTGAAGATATACAACTATTTGCCGGAAACCCCGGGAAGCTTCAGCGGCGACCGATTAGTAACGATCACCAACGAGCGAGAGGGAGGTATCCAACTTCACACGATGTCGTCGTCCGATTAAGACCCGGAATTTTCTCGAACGAAAGAAGCCACGCTGCGGTGGCATCGCAGGCCGACCCGGACGCTACAAACGTCGCACCTGCGGTACCTCCACCGCGTCCAACCACCCCAATATGTGCGTACAACCACCCACCCAAGTAACCTGTATCTCCACAACAGAAACTTCTTGTCGCCTTCTCGTGGTGCCATTGGACGTGTACTGGCCGGCCTCGACCTGGTTTCCCGTCCAACTCACGTCTCGATATCTCATTACGACTTCCGCCCCAAGAGCTTCGAATATGTCACCAGTGGTGTACATGCGAAACGTCGGCGGGGTTGACCCTGCCCCTGTTTGATCCTGACAGAAATAAGCGTAAGGTGTTCATGATGGACAAGAGGTGTGAGAGGTGTCGGGCGTTACGTAGACAGTCGGGGTTGGTGGGTGGGCGTTGTGCGAGCGTGGAACTTGTCGAAGTAGATAAGTAACAGCCGTCACGTGAAATTATCAAAACAGACCTACTCGAGCACATGTGAGGGTATTACCTGCTGAGCTACAGGGGTAAAAGATCGATCGATTACCCAGCCCAAGGTAATCCTTATAACACTCTCCCCCCCTCTGAACGGCGGGATATTTGGGACGTCGGTACCGTATACGGCCGTACGTTGACCTACCCGCTTCGTTTCAATACCTGCGGAACCAGGGAGACGTGTTTTTTGGGGACGCACGCGCAAGCGTTTCTGAAAAAAGAAACGTTCGAAGTGAGATTCGAACCCGTGTCCTCGACGACGTCAAATGTGGGGGTATTACCTGCTGAGCTATCGGGGTAAAAGATCGATCGATTACCCAGCCCAGGGTAATCCTTATAACACTCTCCCCCCCTCTGAAAAGTGCACAAAGCAATAGCAACTTGCCTGTCCAGATAGATGCAAAAATGCCGACAAACAAAATGCGCTGTTTCTTCTTGAGGGTCGAAGACGAGTGGATTGTTCAGAAAAAACAACAGCAATTGCCGTGGTAACTACTGTACTATACTGTTGCTTTCCGTTCGAGAGGAATGAACCGTAGCGCCAAAGACGCGATCGTAAATCATCGGCGCTGCAAACCCCCCTGAGCACGAACCTTGAGGCATCCGTAGATCGCTCCTGGCACGTTGGAGAACACTCTCTTGAACGTGCTCGCGCGGTTCGGGCCGAACAGCCTGAGCGAAATCAATCCATCGCGTTTCTGAAACCACTCCTCGTCGCTCACGTCTCGGAGGGCACGCTTAACCTCACACAGCCCCCAGTTTTCTCGCGGGGTGTTGAGACGCAGCTCTTCGACCCTCTCCAGCTCCAGCTCTTCGTCCAAATGAAGACTGTAGGGTGGGATATGAAAGGAATTGGTGGGGCCGAGACCCGCGCAAGGCTTTGTCATCAGGTTTATGCGATTTAGGAGGGGTTGATCAGTCTACGTTTCGAGTATCGGTGAGGTATTGAATGAGCCCATTAACTTCCTGCAGGAACCGTCCCCGTCTAATAATCCCCAAGTGGTTTGCGGGTCCCGAAACATTCTGGCAGATCGGAAGAGATTGTAAATAGTGTCCTTTAGAAACACATACGCGTTAGGCTAGAGTCATGTCGCTACAGCAGTGCGGTATGCGGTACAGTGCGGCAGAGGGGAGGGGGGCGGGGGTGTACTCACGTCATGCATGGCCGTAGTGATATGGACATAGATCCTCGCGTCCCTACAATGCCAGGAGGGGGGTATACTCATGTCGTGCACGGCCGTAGTCGTATGACCATAAAACCTCGCATCTCTACGATGCCGGGAGGGGGGGTGCTTTGGGCCCCAACATTTTCAGACTGGCGGAGCTTCTCAACGGGGGAACTGGGGAATATATTGACGACCCTGAAGTATATTTGTGGACACATGCTGAGCTAGAGGCGCACCAATTTGCCTCATAAGGGTGGTCACTTGAGGAGCTCAATACCTCACCTGGAAACTGCTTTTAAGAAAACTTAAAAGGTGCAACCCCATCAACAATCTCATGGCCCGGGTATACGCTAAATAATATTGCCAAAAAAGGATGGTATTTCGCCGATTTTTGGGTTGAGGAGCCCGGTCATCCAGAAAAAAAAAATAGCCAAAAAAAAATGGTACAGCAGTAGCCCTATCGTAGCACGGGTCTGTGGTCCACCTGTGAAGCCAATGCAAGTGCAATTGTTCAGCGGGTTGTGTTGTGCGGACTGGTGCTACGATAGGGGGGGTACCCACATTTTCACTACCACCGGGTTTTGGCCACTCGAGCGAGTGGCTCTGTACCTCACTCAAAACTGGACGCAGGAATATTTTGTTGTCGCAGAGTAGCAAGCATACCATGGCGGTGCATATTTCGAAAATGTAAAGCGTTAAAATATAATAATCGTGAAGAAATATGGTGGTCACTCGGCGGAGTGGCTCTCATCCGCTGAAAATAGCGGACATAAAAGCGACCCCCCTACCGTAGCACCAGTCTGCGTACAAGTTTTGTCAAAAGTCCTGCAGTAGTCATTTACTTGAGGTATAGAACTCCTCATATGACGAGAAACCTGACAAAAAAAACATGCCCCCCCCCCCCCCCCGCGCCCCCGACCTTACCATAGGTCGATATTTAGTCGGTGGTGACAACTGGATGCAGACCAGCAAGCAGACTATTGGGTAGCCCAACAGGAAGTTACAGCAGTTCTTTCAAAACGACGAAAACAATACAACATAATATGGGGCCCCACCCAAGCTCTACTCTCGTTAGCAATATCCGGGGCGAAGGTTTTGACAAGCGCTACCAAGCCAGAGTGCCAGAAGCCTTCCGAGCCAACTACCTTCTCGCTTTCGTCCAGGCAGGACTGAAAGGTGTGACTGACAGGAATTTGAAACCGCGTACATGTCTTGATCGCGCTCGCACGTGAAGTGTATTTCATGAGATCCCCACCCATGCCCACGGAGCAGTTTTTAGGGCAACGACAAATTAACATGCGGCCTGTCCCACGGGCGAGCGATGCATGGAGTCACTAGGTGGGGAAGCGAATTGCGGGTGTGCTCGGCAGTCCCCTTTACCGGCAGGTCCACCATCTTGCCCGGCTTCATCCATGACTGTCTCTACCACCACCACCACCACCACCACCACGGCTGGCATCGTTCCACCCTTGTTGCCCCTGCTGTTAGCCACGGTTCCAGCCCGTGATGTGCTGCTGCTGTCCCTGCTACGAACCGAACCGAACCGAACCGAACAGATCGGATCAGTCCACTCCGCCAAATATGATAAATCGAAGACCGTGGTTTGGCCCCTCGATCAACCACCCCCTTACACTAAAACAAGCAATTTTTAGGCCTTGGCGCGCCAATAAAGATCGGTCTACTGGCAGCAGGTGGAGTCGAACGGTCGTTGCTGATCGAGCTGCTGCTTCTGCTACTAGTCGAACTGGTCTGGAGATCCGGCAAAGGTCCACGGCGCAACGTTCTCAAAACTCGGGAACTCTGCAGCGACAGCGGCATCAGCAAGTCGGTATCCGCGAGGGGGTGGGTTGTATTGCCTTTACACCGGCATCATGTGAATTAAGACCTACCGCCAGGGTGACCCTTGCGCGGTACCCCCGACAGCGACGACCAATCTGATTGAAACGGTGGCATCGTTCGCGGGCGATAAGCAGGGGGGACCACTACCGTGTTCACCCAAACGCGTCAGCGGTTCATCTTGCCGATCCCCGCGAACGATTCCCATCGCTCCCATCACATTGATCACCGCCATCAGTAGCGCTGCGCAAGGGTCACCCGGGCGATAGACCCCAAATCGACGTGGTGCCGTGTACAGACAATACGACCAACCTCCTCGCGGATGTGGACTTGCTAATATTGGCGTCGCACAGGAAGTCCTGATTTTTGTTAGAACGCTGCGCCGTAGACCCTCGCCGGGATTCCAGAGCAGTTCGACCAGAAGCAGAAACTCGACTAGCAACAACAGTCGTTCGACCCCACCACCAAGAGCGGGTCGAGCCGTCCGGCACTCATCAGTACTTGCCCTCTCCACTGCAGCATCACCACAACTCCCAAGATGCTCCGGCCTCCAACCCCCCTGTGATGCCAACTCCTCTCGTGCAGCACCGTACCCCCCCTAACGGCACAGCTGGTGTCCTGCGGCGAGCTTGTGCTTTTTGTCGGTCAGGATGATGTAGGTATTCCTGGCAGCGCTGTGACTAATAATAACAAGGGATTGGTGGTATCTGACAACGGAGAGACCAGCCATATGGCGGGGGATCCAACGCACTTGTTGTGCAATTGCGAGGGTCCTTCTCAGGGACAGTTTTGATTGTTGATGTCACAGCGACCAGGATGATTTGTGTGGGGAGTACGATTTGCAGTGTAATGTCGAGACCAATGGTTTTCAAAATTGTTTAACAACACCAATCTGCGCATCGGTGACTTCACGTTGGGCATATAAAACTGAGGTGCTGCCACCTGTGACCATCAAGCCCTCGCACTTGATACAGCGTAAACAAAATTGGGCGTTCGCTGCAATGTGGTACATATAGAACTGTACTGCTGTCGTAGTTGGAAATCTTACGTCAGGGTTCGACTGGATTGACGGCGACCTCGGAATGGGCGTATAATATACATGCATATATAGATGATTGCGCGTTTGCTCACCCTTGGGGGGGAGCTACTGTAGCCTCGAGATGGTCCAAAACCCAATCCCAGTCTCCGGGCAGCATCTCGTAAAGCTCCAACATGCTGACCGTCGGCTCGCCTCCCCCCCTGGTGTCGTCCGCCGCCCACCATGCCTGAAACCAGGCCGCGGTGACGTGCAAATCAGCGGCGGAATGTGGTTCGTCGGAGTCACCGTCCCAATGCTCCACTGCGCGCTGCCAGGCGACCCTCAAAGCTCGTACAAGGTAGCTATCCTTGAGGTCCTCCTTGCCGGCGGCGGGTATCGAGCCGCGGCCCCTTAATCGCCGGGCGTTGACGAGGAAGGCGTCGGTGACTGCCTTGCATATCAACAGCGACTCGCACCCGGGCCGATCAGGGTCTAGCGCAAGCTCGAGAGTGCTGGCCAGGCGATCCAGCAGCGCCGTCGCGTTGTCGGCCACCGCTGTCGACGAGGAGACCTCGACGCCGACCGTGATGTCGATAGTGGCACATGCATAGCTGCCGCTACTACTACTACTACTACTACTGCTGCTGCTGTGTCGGATCTGTAGGACTCGAGCTATCTCCGTGGGGTCGTAAACGATTCGTCGGCGGAGACCGTGCTCGTCCGTGATTCGGCGATCCAGCATCATTTGAGGATCGAAGCAGCTGCTGCTGGAGCTGCTGCTGTCAACAGAAGAGGCTGCTATGACCCTCCTCGTCGCTGCGACGGCTACTGATTCCCCTCCAGCGCCCCGCCCCTTCGTGCTGGCGCGGATCGAACCACCTGGACCAAAGTCAGCGATGAGTCGATCCTCTCCCGTGTCGTCGTGGCCCCTGCCCGACGTTCCTGCAGTTGTTGTCGTTCCGTGGGACGGCGCTGATGTCAGTAATGCTGAAGGCGGAGCGGGTTCGAGCTTCAATGTTTTCCTTCCCAGCACAAGGTCGAAGTCGACCACGACTTCCTGTGGCGAGACAGGAGAAGAAAAAGAAGCTGCATCATCTTCAATAACAGCCGTCATGGCTTCTTTTCTCCGCTCTCCGCACAACGAACGAGGTGCGAAAACGTGTCCAGTGTTGTGTACGTACAGCAGAAGCAGTACGAGTAGCGCTTGCCGTGCTTTGCTGGGCCTTGAGCCTTGAGGTCTTGATCCGAGAAGATCTACGTGTGCATTCAACTTTCAACCATTTTTGGGCTCGAGAAGAAGAAGAACCAGATCCACCCGTATCTTTTTGCATAACAGCCGGCAAGCAACCAAAATATGGAACCAACCTTTGAACTCTAAAAAATAGTCGTACTGGTAGTTCCAACATTATGGTAGTTCTGATCGAGGTTCCGCCGCATCGCCGCAACGCCGCGGACTGGCGACTTTCACACAACCTGCAAGGGTGCCAATTGGACATCGGACCAGATGGCGAGTTCGAGTACAGATGCAAATCCTGCCACCGAAACGCTGCTGTGCGTGGGGCCCTTCGAGGTGCTCAGGCTCATCCCCGCAGTCTTCCAACCGGACGAGATCAAACGGTAATACTTGACCCAATATGTTGCGTGCATTGCCTTGTCGTTGTGCGGTATACCTAAGCAGTCAGGGCAGCAACCACATCTACAACCTCACGTACAACACGGGTTGAGCGCTTTGGACACACTGGGACCGGGACGTCGGCACTGCCCCGAATACCTCCCGGTGTGCGTAGACTTGCAGCTCGCCATGGCGTCAAAGTTTTGCGAACACAACGCAACATCGTAGATGCGGTCCAACCAGACCAGGTACCAGTCTGGTCGTAAATATAAGGGAACTTTTGTATAGCGTAAAAATGAAACAACCTCCTGTATATTTACGATCAGACGGGTACTGTTGTACGAACTGCTCCTCGTACTGAGCAACTGCTACGCTACGCTCCGTACTCGTACCAGGGTCCAGGGACCAGGTACCTGGTACGTACTGCTGTAGTAGCTTTCTTGAGACTACGAGTACTGCTGTCTGTCCAGTTATAACTGTACTCGTACGTACAGGAGCAGCACATACCGGTATGCAGACATTCAGTAGACTGTGTGTTTCCCTAGTTTCCGCCCATCCACCGTACGTAGATGATATAGGCGTATGATAGCAGATGAGTCTAGCCAGCGCTAAACAAGCACCCGTTCGCTGCTTGTGATTTCGCTGCATCAATTATTACCTTTCTTTCAGGCAATATCGGCGTCTGGCCTTGATTCTGCACCCGGACAAGAACAGGCACCCAGGTGCGTCTTGCGGCCCGATATCACCAGCTGGGTATTACTGCTGTGCGATACGTATAAAACACCTGGGATAGCAATACCAACATGCACCCATTGCCGCTTTGGCCACTCGCCCCCATTCCTTGGGCCGTGCGGCGTCGACCAAATCAGAGCGCTCTCGAGTCGGCCCGGGAGACTGCTGTACTCTCTGAGCTGATTTGTTTCCATGTCATACAGTACCAATCTACAGTACGTACCCAATCTGGTTTGTGTTTTCATCGACGATCGACGTATCAAGTCAAGCGTGCGAGCGCAGGGGAGGCCCTCCACAGTCTCCTTTTCCACATCTCCACCACTGCTGTTGTTATATGGGATTACGTACGTAAGGGAATGTGGTCGAGCGGCACGGCCGAAAAAAAAAAAACACTATACCGTACAGTTTTTAGGATTGGGTATGGGAAATGTGTTCAAGCCTGAGAAATGCTCCTCTCTCTGCCGGTTTCTACCTCCCTTAATATAACTGGCGCGTTTTATCCACAACTCTACACGAGTACACATGCAGACAACACACATGATATGTACATGCGGGCAGCCCTTCAGAGTGTCTAACGGCTTTGGGGTCGCTTTCATTTAGCGAGCAGCGTCAGCCGCAAAATCCTTGTAAAAAAGTACGTACCTGATGCGTGGTAGTGCTACACAACTGAGCGTGCTGCTTGCCCTCGCACGAAGAGAAAATAGCGCTGTCACAGCGCGCAGAAAGCTGTACTCTATATGACATTCTGACACAGAAGTCGGCGAGCTACACTATTAATAGTAAAAGTTTTACTTGTAATAGTAGTGAGACATATATATGATATGAAGTGTTTGAGCACCACGTGCGGGGTTGCAACGTTGATATTCGCTGCAGAACCGACCAGCCTAATTACTGCTGTTCATGACACAGCCGTTTTATTTTTGTGTCGCGTATATACGTAACAACACCAGACACCATAAAGGCATCGACATATGACTGTCAACCTGCAAGCTAACACCACCTATTATATATACGTAGTTAGTATGTGGAGCCTTGCAAAGCTCTAGCACGGGGCGGTACACACAGCAGAGTGAAAGCTTCATTAGTTCTGCCCACCACAAAATAGTGTTTTCACCTTTCGCATGGGCCATCGTATATATGTTAATTCCACGAATTATCTTTTAGATGCCGAGGCCGCTTTCAAGAAGCTCACCGCGGCCTTCGAGAAACTGTACGACCCGGCCCAGCAAGCGGCCAGCCGTGCCGAGGCCAATCGCCGGAGTGCCCCCCGAAGAAGTCGAGGC
Source organism: Saccharina japonica (assembly GCA_008828725.1). NCBI lineage: Eukaryota > Phaeophyceae > Laminariales > Laminariaceae > Saccharina > Saccharina japonica. Next base: position 354,506 of record MEHQ01000930.1, on the reverse strand, counting down.
AGCTCCAGAAGCGGCGCATCACCGACCGAAAGTTGTGGTAGAGGTGGTGGGGGTGGCGGTGGCGGGGGTGGCGGTGGCGGGGGTGTGTTTTTGTACAGACAGCACTTCAGACAGTAGTTACGCTGTAGTCGGCAAATTCATTGGTAAAGGGGGGGGGGGGGGGGGGGGGGCGGTGGCTGGAGTGGCGGTGGGGGTGATGGCGGCGCGGGCAAGGCAGGAAGCACGGGGGAGGCCCCTCGATGGTGTCGAGAAGGCGAGTACGTGCCGAAACAGGAGCAGGAAAAGGAAGAAGAGACGCCGGACGCCGGAAAAAGAAAGGTGGGGGTGGTGTATGCATAACCCTTGTCGTGAGAACCGACGCGGGGGCGACAGCGAAAGCGGGTAGTCGGCAGGCTCTGCTTAGGGCTGATGCTGCTCGCATGGCGGTCTACTCTTGATGTTTTTTTTGTCTGCGCACGCGGCTGTGGGGGTGGATAGAACCCCCGTCAAGTTCACAATTCAACGCGTTGTTGATAGTCGTATGTACTTAGCTCGATGAACAGAAAAAAGAGTATTTTATGCGACGGGACAGTCACCCAAGAAGTTGGAATTCTTGATGCACGCTCCTGTTAATACCGTACTACTGCTGTACCAGCATCCTCCTTTCGACGCCGGCGGAGTCGTGCTTCTGTCGCTCGAACAGCACTTACGTATGGAGTGCTTGCTGTTTATCGAGTTGCCCCCGCGTGCACACTGCTGCTCTGACTTTAACATGTATATGTTTGATGCCCTCCCCACTCCTACGCACTGCTTGCAGCAGTACAAAGTACTGCTGAAGACTGCCGCGTCGCTGAGTAACGCTCCTGGCGGAATCCATTGAACCCATGGAATCTTTGTGCGTTGATGTATTAAGTGGGGGGCGATTGGTTGGCCGGACGCTCATCATCACGAACGCCACAATTCTTCGTGGAAACCTTTTTTTCTGACTTTCTGAAATCATATGGTGGCATGGTGCGTGTGTGGGTGCGCTTGAACGATATTCACGGGTTTTTTTCCCCGTCCACAGGCCCGACCGATGGATGAATTCTTAGACGATTTCGAGAACCAGGAGAAAGCGTTCAAAGAGGAAGTCGCTCTGACCAAAGAGCGCAACGCCGAGAGAAAGGTAAGCCCGCGCTCCGTGCTCAAGTGCACGCTGCACGCACTCAACTCTTAATGTAGGAATGACGATGTGTTTATCATGTTTGAAGCGAACGTGCTCGCTCGTCGCGGGCGGGGGGAGGCAAAGGGCGTCATATTATCATTTCTTCTCTGGAAGCACTCCTCTTGCCTTGTACTGCATGTGCCAGGGACCTGTGGTTTCCACACGAAACAACCGCGTTCGCGCCATACACTATGTGAAGCTCTTGACTTAGCCAAGACCGTTCGACAAAAGCGCGTACCATGTATATAGCACTACTATCCGGCGAAAGTGATGCTTGTGCGGGCAGTATTTTTACTTTCGGTTTCGGTCATCACCAAAGCTAAAGACGCCTTCATGCCACACTTCTGCTGATTCCATGTCGAGTGATAATACACGAAGCACTGCTGTAGACTACGTACTGCTCTCGTTATCGGGCCTCTCCCTCCCACCAACTGTTTCCCGCCAAGCTTACTCGTACGCCCCAAGACTTTCACCCCGCGCCCGCCACCGCTGCTGACGCTGCTGGTCCGAACAGCGTGTCAAGGCGGAAGCTCGCGCAGCAGCGGACCAAGAGCGCATGGAACGCCTGCGCGAGGATGTTCTTGGGAGCGAAGAGCGGGTGGGCGAGGTGGAAGCAAAGACAGCCTCTTGGCAAAAGTTCAACTCGGCAACGCGGGGACGGAAGGCGGGCGGCGCTTCCGGTCGACGGGAAAAGCCGAAACGAGGATCAGCAGGACTCGCCGCGGGAACCGGATCGGAAACACAAAGGGCTGAACGCAAAGGGGTGGGGCTCAACGCCAGCAATGGCACAAGCAGCACCGACAAGGGTGCGGAGGGCGGGGTGGCTGCGGGAGGGGAAAGTAGTGCAGATGGTTCCCTGTCAGGTCCGCAGGTGTCCGAGGAGAGGCGGGCCAAGGCGGGCTTCGCGTGTTGGGTGTGTCGGCGAGGGTTCAAGTCGGCGAAGGGGTTGGCGCACCACGAAGCCAAGTCGGAGCTGCACGCCATCAACGTGCAGCTCAGGGAGTTCTTGTCCCCGTGAACGACTCTCTTGGCCGCAGCAGCCTCGCAAATCGTTTTTCGTTCTCAAAATTTAACGCAGTTGATCTCAGCTCCCAGGAGTGTTCCTGGCAATTTTTCAGCAAGACTGACTGCTTTTCTCGTCATACTCGACGGATAAAAGGAAGAAGCTGCAAGGTGTATGTCGTGCAGGTACTCCACTCTATTCCTAGTCTACACGTGCAGCGAAAGTTCAACAAATTTGAACGAAGCGGGCACAAGAGATTCTCACCCAAACAAGCGGGAAAACGTTCGAGCCAGCGCCCCCAAAGGAACCCAAAACCGAAAAACACTGCACGCGCACGACAAACCTAAACATCACGATGCTACGACGGTATCTAAAACGGTGCACAAGCCTTCTTATTGTACAAACCCAAACCGGGAAATTAATTCAATCGTATCCAACGTCATCTTCGCCCGGCGCCTAGGGAAGCGACTCCGGCTTCTTCGATGCCTAGCATTTCGGCCGTCCAAAGCCATAAGCAGTACACTCCCACCAGCGCAACCCCTGTCGCGGAAAACACACGGCCATCGGAGGGGGGGGGGGGGGGGGGAGGGGTAGCGTTAGTCCTCTCGACTACGGTCGAATCACTGCACTCCAACGTGTGCAGCCAGGACTCGTCAACCGCGCGAAACAGCCGAGGGACGCTGTGACACGGACAGGCGTTGTTTGATAAGGCCACCGCTGACGGCCTACGAGGTAGTCACCGCTGGCGGCCTTGGCACCTTTTGTGCGCTCGATATTGTACTGGCAGCCGGAAAGTGCTTCCAAGGTAAAACAAAGCAACGTCTCCCCACTGGTGTACATAGCGCTGCCCATCCTCTACCGTGTGCACTCTCACGAAAGACAGGAGGAGTGTCACGCAAGTGTCTGTTTGCCCGCGCACAGACAAACACAAAACGCGACAACAAACTGCGCGCAAGCCGCACGTACATAGAAGGCGACTGACCGGCCAGCACAGCGGTACTGCAAACAAACCGGCATTGCGCCTGCGCGTACCATGACAGGCGATTTCGCTTTGCTGCCGGAACGCGGACGGCAAAACAAGTTGCGATTCTTTGTTGCACACCGCTGCCGGGGTTAGAAACTGCAACACTACGGGGAAGGGTTGATACTCCCGCTGTTTCACGACGAAGACCGTCTCACCTAAAGCAGCACCGACAAGAAGGTACTTTGGACGCCTTCGCCATCCACAAACGCCTCTTCCCCTTACGGCTCCCCCAGAAAAAGAGGCAAGTTGTTGCCTCTGCCGGGGAAAGAGAAGTCCGACGGGTGAAGGGGAGGAGGGGGGGTACGGCATAGGCTTTCAGTGAACGTGACGTGCGTGCGGCTTTGTGTGGCAAGGTCTACGGCACGTAGTGACTATTAATAGTAGTAGTAGTTCTCGTGACCCAATTGATGCGTTTTGACAGGGCAGCCCTAGGAAACGTCGACGAAACGCCATCGTCTCACATGCTCTCGAATGCATCGCTTCCTTGTACAATAGCTTCCAGGGTTAGACAAACATGCGTGTCCGCAACACTTGCCGTCAACTACACGCCCCATACAATCATTAAAAACATAGCAAGAGCGCCAAATCTATAGGCACTTGCGCTAACAGAATAGGTAATCTAAGCAGTGTGTCCGAGTTGTTGGCCTTTGCACTTATTAACAACTGTCTGCGGTGCAGGGTCATGTGCGCTTCAGACCAGAAATCGCAACACAAGCCACCCTGCCTCGAGCATCCGTTACAACTACCGCCAACACCGCGCATCTGCCCTTCATACACCAACAGCAAGCAGTGAGGTAAGTGCCTCCGCCAAGGTTGACACGGCATGCGGCCAACTCGACGAATTTGGCGCAAAACCAGTCGCTCTGCTGTGGGCCGGCGGCACAGTCAACCACCAAATCTAAGCCACAGTGGATGCTGAGAACTGGGCGATACCGTGAAACGCTCAGTTACACCGCAACAGTGAAGCGACTGACTTCATTCAATCCAAACCTACCGCATTCGACCCCACTCACAGTATCTCTGCTACTGTAACAACTTCCAGTATCCACGGAATGGTCAACCCTTACATCAACAGCACCAAGAACTCACTACTGTAGTTCGCTGCAAACACACAAAACAAAAAACTGTCGCAGACCAAGGGGGGATTCAGCGTCCGCTCTCTCCTCCCACTCACCTCGTCATCGCTGAGCAGGTCGTTCACGCTCACCATCGGCACGTCCCCTTCGTCCCCGTCCCCCGCCACCGCCCGCCTCCCCGCACCCCCTCCCGCCCCGTTCTTCCCTCTCCCTTCCTCTGCCCTTGAAGCAGCGTCCGCCGGGTACGATGGGTCCGATTCTCTCCTCTTTAGCTTCGCCGCCGCCGAAGACTCACCAGATGACTCCAGAGCCGAGCGAAAGGCCCCGGCCGACTTGGAGATGCTGGCGGAAGACTGCGCCATGACACTTTCCGCGCGGGCCCGCATGTTCCCCGGGAACATGGAGAGAAGACCGGACGCGAACGCACCACTGCCGCCGCCGCCGCTACCGGCGAGAGGATTTCCTCGGTAATCGTCCGTCACAAAAGTGTCGGGATTCCTGTCGCCGCGCTCGCCGGGCAGGAAGGGGTCGAAGTCGTCTCGCGGGGAGGAAGCTGACGCTGTCGATGCTTGCCGTCCCGTGCGGGTAGGCGAGGCAGATCGTAATCTTGTCGGTGATGCTCTCCCGGGATCGTGCGCCGGCTTCCGTATCGACGCCAAAATGGGGTCGAACTCGTCTTCGAAGTTCCCCCCGTCTTCTCCCCCTCCCCCTCCCCCTCCTCCTCCGAGAGAGCGGAACTGCTCCGAGCCTGTCGACAGCTGCTGCAGCTCGATGTCGGCGCTGCGCGAGCTTTCTGTCTCCCCGACATCCGCGTCGTGGAAGAAAGCCACGTCTGTGGCGTCCCCCGAGGCTCGCAGCAACCGGAGTGATTCTTCCTTCGATCGCTCCTCCCTCTCTTGCTCTTCGAGAAGCCTGTCCAGCGAACGGCGAGCGAAGGGTGCAGGGTGGTTACAGGGTCAACAACAGTAAAACAGGACGGTCGAGGCGGTAGAGACGGGGGTGTTGCACGCAGGAGGAGCGGTTGGCGTACGGGGTCGGGGCTATCGAAGAAGGCAAGCACCACTTGAATTACCACCTAGCGCGACCGAAGTATCAAACTCAGCTAGCAAATATGAGTTTCGACGAAATCCTTGATTTCACAGTTTATTTTTAGTTTTATACTTCGAAGTATATCATATCGTCTGTACCAGGTACCTGGTGGTGCTTTTTAAGAAGCGCCAAACGTTGGTGGTTTTACGTAGCTCAACTTTATGCGCTTACGAGCAGCCCTCTTGAGACCTTTGAGGGGAAACCTTGACCTTGAAAGGTGACGATTACAGCAGCAGAGCAGTGGCCCACTGCTGCGTGATAAAGCGATGATACGAATTGTTGCTCGAGGCGTGATACAATGAAAGGGGTCGTACGGCCCGGGCGCGAAATATGATCCAAGCGGCACTTCTGGGCGCTCAAGTTGCTCATGGATTGCTGATAGCACCATAGCACCACAAAGCTATCATTGGTTTGGTCGCTATCTCGGCGACCCAAAGGGGTACAGCGGGTACCCCGATTTAAGAGTGCCTCGTGACAAGCCGAAACAAGCCCTCGTAACTACACATTGCTCTTACAGCAGTACAGGACACCTAATAAAAAAACAGGAAACCTGGTCCAGGCTGGATTTCTTAATTTGAGAGAGGGTGCTTTCTACACTAATTCCAATATAACGACTACCGAATTTCTTATTTTTCTCTAAACCTCAGCCTGGTTTTCTTATTATCCTGTTTCTTATAGGGTGTCCGGCACTGTATCTGTAGTGGGAAATATATAGCTTTTAGTATAGGCGGGACATGCCGATGTGACCGCTCTTAAAATCCCGAATGCTCCTCATCTTGGGCGTTCAAAAATCGGGGTACCCACTGCTGTATGTAGTAGTAGTTGATCTTCTTGCTGCCAGGCCGGCGCAGCGGCGGCTTTCTGGGTTTTCCGACATGTTGCTTTACCGACGTTGCGGTTGGTTCCGTAAACCGAGCGCAGCATATACAAAGCTGCACAAGTCTTGCTGCTGCTGCTGCTGTTGCCGTAGATGTGGATAATTGTTGCTGTAACTGCTGCACTGCTGTTGTCACCCGTACGAGAAATGCCTCTATAACTAGAGTCGAGAGAGCTCTATCGTAGAGCAAGAGAGCGAGAGGCTCAACACGTTTGGGTTTAAATAAGCAAAGACGACAACAACAGCAGCAGCAGCAGCGGCAATTCCCAGCGGTACTTAAAATGAGGCAAGGCTGAGGGAGCGACGCGACCGAGGACGAGTTTTTGTACGAATTACATTCAAGTTTTTCGACCTCACGCAGTATCTGGTAGGGTGGTTGTACCCCTCCAAACTTATAACCAACACAACGCGACAGCACAACACCACAAACCACAAACGTCTCGAAGGTCGACAAAACGATAGGCGCGCCGATAATACTCTTTGCTCTGTGCGAATCGTCAAGCTATATCGAACAAAGAGTCCAGTAACAAAGTTCTGGATGTGTATCGCAAGAAGCAAGAAGCAAACACAGCCGTCGACGTTCTGTCTGGACTTCAGAAATACTGGTACGTACCACAGGTAGAGTACCACAGCAGTATAACCGTAAGTGTGATGCTTCACCTGTCCATGCTGAGAGCGTCTAGGTTCACCAAGCCATCCGCGAACGCCTGGGCCTCTCCAATCTTAGATGCCAGCATGTCGAACATGGTTTCTGGACGACCGCTGGTCGACGCAACCGTCACTGAACGATGGAGTGAAGCGGAGAGTTCGAATTGCAGAGTAGAAGGCTCCAACGCTCCAGGCTGAGCTTCGAGCTCTGATGTGCTTCGTCAACTGCTGCTGCTGCTACGTAGCTCTATAGTAGGGAAACAGATCCCAACAAAGAGCAGGTGCTTCGCTCCCAGCGTCCGCCACAATATCACCCCCACAAAGACTTAAGCTTCGCTGATAACCGCCAAGTGCCGAGCGAGAACGTCCCTCTGGCATCGGCTGTGCACCTCTCCGCTTCATTTTTCAGTTTTTTGGGTCCTGGAGTTGCTGTTTTTTCAGGAGGCGTTCTTCATCAGGGGTCTTCCAGGTGCCGCCATCTGCGTGTAACGGCCGGTGCGCGCTGCCGCGCGTATCGTAACGGCTTCCCCTGGGTAATTATTCCCGCTGGGTGTCTTTCCGACGGATGCTAGGATGGACCCACTTCCAAGCAGCGGTATCCTTTTCGCCACTACTGTGGCCTCGCTCATCAGCAACAAACAGGTACGAGGGCCGAGTCGATGACTGAACTGCTGCGGATGCACGTCCGTACTTAAACTGTTGTACCTGGTCGCCGCTCCGTGTTGATGATGGAGGCTGTCAATTGGCACGAGTTCGCTCCCCCCGGACTGCTGACACTTACAACGTTGCTACCGTATGTAAGACGCAAGACAACACAACCTCTTGGACGAATTTCAAAGCTAAAGTTCTCGACAAGGGGGGTGAGTGCAAACGCTATAACGCCGAGCGACGCGTCCATGGAAAGATCTCGATCTCTTCTAAACTGTACGTAGTCTTTCCAGAGCCACCGCCGTTTTCGCTGTGTGTGTCCATACATATAAATTACGTACGTACCCAGGACGTACCCCCACGCCTTTCTCCGAAATTCGTCGCAAGAGGAGTAGGTGCGTATTCTTGCGTGTTTTATTAGACTAATCCGAGTAATACACGGGAAAGTACACTTACTTCTCTTGCTTCTTGTTGGAAGCCGTTTCAGGCATCATATTTTCAGTTTGATCTGTGATCGAGCTCAAAATGAGCTCACCACGCTGTTTGCTTGCAGCTACCCGTACACGTCGGAGCTGAACATTGTGCGTTCGTCGATGACAGCTACGCACAGTAGCTGTCCGTGTGTTCTACCGGCGGGTAACTCTGCACCACCACCGGAGACAGGTTGCTATGCCAGCATGCGCATGCCGGCCAGGCCAATATCCAACCCACGCGGGAGGCGAGAGCGTTTCAGGTGGGTACTCTTTCTTGTGGTGCCTACGATAGCGCGAGTGGTAGTGGTGATAAAGTAGTGTCCTAGGGACGGCGATCGTTCACAAACTTACACTTTTTTTTAACGCTTGACAGCACAACAAGTACTCGCGACACGATGGACACTCAGGTTTGGAGATTGATCCCACAACAAAGCATAGTGCATGCCGACAGCGTTTCTCGGGCTGTCTCGGAGCCAACGCGATGATCGCCGGTGAGTACGCACATTGTAGTACGTCTGTCTACAGTAGTATTGCAGCATGCTGCCCCTCCCGGGTTGGTCCTTAGAAAGTTAGTGAAAATATGATCAACATGCTCGCGCGTGGGGTATATATAGGCATCGCCCATACGTGCACGTCAAATGCACACACTCACTTGCCGTGTTCAGCCCCCTAGTGTGGTGAGAAGCAATCCCATCTTTCTCGAGACATCGGGCGTGTATATACTGTTGTTGCACCCCTAAATAGCATATCATATAGGGTTGTTGGCTGCATGGTGCGATCTTCGCTTTGCTTTAATTTCGCCACCGCACCGGGATCTTCTTTTGGCCAAGCGGCTGAACCAGTGCGTCTTTTTTTTTGTCAGTTCTATCTACCCGTCGACATCCAGGATACACAATGTCCGTGCTGATTTTTCATCCTAGAGAGATGTATACATGTTCTGTGGTCACAAAACTACGATACAGAGATGCTACATTTTAACGCAGTAAGGATAATAGACAGTTTTTCAATGCCGTGCCATCGTACTGGTTACGACAAGTACAACAGTAGTAGGGACCGAGGAAGGGGAAGAACGTTGACAGTTAGATCGACAGGGGGCGGAACGGGCAGAGTATTGCAACGGCAGCTCCTATAAAGTAGATGAAACAACGAGAGTAGCACCTGCGGTGGAAAACAGGAACTGTTGCATCGCCGATGCATGCATAGGCGCGCGCAGTAAGTGGTAATGCACCTAACGTGTACCGGTATCGAATATGAACTGTATGTATGTATGTGCATGTATTGTTCGCGATGTGCGTGTGTTGTTCTTCGTGCGCGATTTTAGCTGTCGATTTTCGCCCCCGCTCGTCGAGAGGCATTCCACGCCCCTTTTTACGGGACGTATTTTGGGCAAGAAATCGTTTAGAAAAACAATAGATGGGATGTTTGAATCGAGAGAGCCGTGCGGGGCCACCGTCAAGCGTGGGCATAGAGTATGTAGGTCTTCCTCGGGATATTGTCGACAATTCTCCAAAGCCGATGGACAATATACCTATGTACTGTACACATATTGAGTGTGTGCATTGCACGATCCTCGCTTGAGTCCATGTGATAAATAGTTTCTCGGGCGTTTTCTTGGGTCACATTTCCAAGTGGCCAAACCGCTCCGGCGGCTGCTGCCGTGGAAGCGGATTACGGGGGTGGTTTTAAACGTCAGGGAGGTAACGAGGAGGGCCACCGGCGGTAAGTCGTACGGGCAGCAAGATAAAGGGACGAGATCACCACCTCGGGCAGAGTCGTAGCCGTCGGCTGCGCGCTCAACGTCGATGTAGGGGTCAGAGGCGTGCCCAACGTAGTAGGTGTAGTACTCACATTAATATCAACACCGACCGTCGTAGAGGAAAACGATTCGGCCACATCGGAAAATATGGTGCCACCGTAGGCGGCTAGCGTATGCGACTCTTACACTTTTCCCAACGTCAAACCCACCGCCGTCGCTGCAGTCCGTCGATGCTCTGAACGGACGGCATAATGTTTTGAGGAGCGTCGCGTTACCTCCGGGGAGATGGGCCATCGGGGATTGGCGGCAGTATAGGCGCTGCTGTGGCGTACGCCGCTGGCTTCACCAGGTCTGTGGGTAGATCCTTCGTTAGACGTCCTGCGACTAAAACGCTAAACGAGTAGTCGCAGGATTTCTCACGCGAGATCTCCCCAAAGATCTGGCGAGAGCAGCGGAGTACACCACGGCAGCACTACTACTGGCGGTAACCTCCGGCGGTGTGTCGTCCGATGATAAGGCGACATCGCTTGAATATTCTAGCTTTTACTAAATTTAAATATACCCCCGCCGTTGCCGCCGCCGGCACTAACGTCCGTCGATGCTCTGAACAGACAGCATAATATTTTGAGGAGCGTCGCGTTACCTCCGGGGAGATGGGCCATCGGGGATTGCCGGCAGTAGTAGTGTGGCTGTGGTGTACGTCGCTGCCTTTACCAGGTCTGTGGGTAGAAGTCCTTCGACTACAACGCTACGCGAGTAGTCGCAGGATTTCTCACGCGAGATCTCCCCAAAGATCTGCTGGCGCTAGCGGCGCACACTACGGCGACACTACTACTGGCGGCAACCTCCGATGGTGTGTCGTCCGATGATAAGGTGACATCGCTTAAATCTTCCAGTTTTTTCCAAATTCAAGCCTACCGCCGCCGTTGCCACAGCCTGCGCTAACGTCCGTCGATGCTCTGAACAGACCGCATAATATTTTGAGGAACGTCACGTTACCCCCGGCACGATGGTCCATCGGGGATTGCCGCCAGTAGAAGGGCTGCTGTTGCGTACGCCGCTGCCTTCACCAGGTCTGTGGGTAGATCCTTCGTTAGAAGTCCTGCGACTACAGCGCTAAACGAGTAGTCGCAGGATTTCTCACGCGAGACCTCCCCAAAGATTTGGCGAGAGCAGCGGAGTATACCACGGCTGCACTACTACAGGTGGAAACCTCCGATGGTGTGTCGTCCGATGATAAGGTAACATCGAATAAATCTTCCAGTTTTTACCAAATTCAAGCCCACCACCGCCGTTGTCACCGCCGGCGCTAGCGTCTGCCGATGCTCTGAACCGACAGCATAATATTTTGAGGAACGTCACGTTACCCCCGGCACGATGGGCCATCGGGGATTGCCGCCAGTAGAGGCGCTGCTGTTGCGTACGCCACTGCCTTCACCTGGTCTGTGGGTAGATCCTTCATGAGAAGTCCTGCGACTACAACGCTAAACGAGTAGTCGCAGGATTTCTCACGCGAGATCTCCCCAAAGATTTGGCGAGAGCAGCGAAGTACACCACGGCGGCACTATTACTGACGGTAACCTCCGGTGGTGTGTCATCCGATGATAAGGTGACATCGCTTAAATCCTCTAACCTTTACCAAATTTAAATATACCGCCGCCGTTGCCACCGCCGGCGCTAACGTCCGACTATTCTCTGAACCGACAGCATAATATTTTGAGGAACGTCACGTTACCCCCGGCACGATGGGAAGGGGACAACTCGTGCACCGGGTGCTTGGCACAGCCTCGCTCCGTGTGGGATTTACTCGTATCAAAGTCTGATGTGATATTCCTGAAATGTATGATACGTGACATTGCCGTATTAGTACAGTATTTGGTTGTGTGACTGCAATTCATCAACGAAGATGGATTGAGTGAATTATGTTTCCCGGGATGGGTCACATATTGTTTGACTCGTGCACCGGGTGCTTGGCACAGCCTCGCTCACGAAGAGCGGTGGGTCGAGAGTCGGGATGCCATGAGGCAGGTAGAGAAGATGTAGAAACCAGGTATCAATTATTGTTGTTATCGTTATTATTATACTAACTGTTGTGAGCAAGGGGGCCTCTCATCCCCAAGCTCTATGACCCTTGAGAACAGGTCAAACAATATGTGACCCATCCCGGGAAACATAATTCACTCAATTCATCTTCGTTGATGAATTGCAGTCACACAACCAAATACTGTACTAATACGGCAATGTCACGTATCATACATTTCAGGAATATCACATCAGACTTTGATACGAGTAAATCCCACAGATGGGCCATCGGGGATTGCCGCCAGTAGAAGGGCTGCTGTTGCGTACGCCGCTGCCTTCACCAGGTCTGTGGGTAGATCCTTCGTGAGAAGTCCTGCGACTACAACGCTAAACGAGTAGTCGCAGGATTTCTCACGCGAGATCTCCCCAAAGATCTGGCGAGAGCAGCGGAGTACCACACGGCGGCACTACTGCTGGTGGCAACCTCCGATGATGCACGAGTAACGTCCGGAGATAACGCGACGTCCCGGTAAATCTTCTGCGATCCGTTCAGAGCCTCGATAGACATTAGCGGCGTCAACGAGTACGGCGGCGGGGGAGTTTTGGCTGGGGAAAGAGCCGCAAACGGTATTTGCTTACGGCGGTACCACCCCACCCGACACGGCCGGGTCGTTTCTCGCTGCGACGTTCGGTGTTGATACGAATATGTTTACTACGCTTGCGTTGGGCACGCCGCCGAGCGACCCGTACTCCGATAGAGGTTGCAGTGTTCGACCAACACTTTTCTGACTGGCTATTAGTGACTTTTACTGGCTATTACTAACTACAGTAATACTGACTGTTACTAGCTGTTACTGGCTGTTACTGACTATTACTGACTATTGCTGACTGTTACTGACTATAGCTGACTATTACAGACTGTTACTGATTATTGCTGACTACCCGAGTGTATGCGCGGATCTGAATCCCAGATACCCCACACCCCCCCCCCCTAAATTGGAGGGAAGAAACCGGACCGTTGTGATCCCAGAAAACAATCAGTCAAGTTTTTTTTTAATTACCCCCCCCGACCAGCGAAAAAAAAATAGGGGGGGTCTCTAAAACCAAGTTAAAAAGGGAACAAAAAACGAAAAAAAATGGTTTATGCTCATTTCGTCCTGTGGTCACAGCGATCCGGTTTGTTTTTCATTCTGACCTTCCTACGNCACCCCTCTTACCAGACCTCCTTGGTCGGTATGGCTGACCCCTGGCTGGCCAACCTCGACAAGAAGCAGTTTTCCCGCGTCCCGTCGATCCGAAATCCCGCGAGTCGTCATCACGAAAAATCGTCTCTCCTCCTGCCGTAGTACCTCGTACAGCAGTGATGGGTCCTGCCCCTTGTAGGCTCTTCCCTACAGCAGCGCTTTTCTCGGCGCTGCCGGACTCCGATTGGCCAATGGCTGCTCCAACATCAGCAAGAGTCTCTCGTACAGGAGTGGGTCCTGCCCTTCTTGGGCTATTCCCTACAGCAGCGCTACTCTCGGCGCTGCCGGACTCCGATTGGCCAATGCATGCTCCAATAGCAGCAGTAGTCTCTCTTACAGGAGTGGGTTTTGCCCCTCTTGGACTATTCCCTACAGCAGCGCTGTGCTTGTAGGAAACATGGCGCGAGATGGGCAGATCAAAACCAACACCCAACTCACCGCCTGGGAATTCATCCCATTCGCCAGCCCTCCTTGGCTGGTCAGGCTGACCCCTGGCTGGGCCCGCCTTGACAGGGACAGCAGCCTCTCTGCGTCCCGTCGCTCCGTGATTGAGTGAGGCATTCCCACGCAAAGTTGTCTCTCTTCCAGCTGCTGTATCTTCTGCCGCGCCTCCAGCAGCAGCAGAATTTTCTCGTACAGCAGAGAATGCAGCAGTGGTTCCTGCCCCTGCTGGTCTCTCTCCTACAGCAACGCTGCCCTCAGCGCCGCTGGGCTCATATCGGCCGTTGTCCGTCATGAACTCGGTCATCATGCTCCGTATGGCATGCATCGTTGACGCTTGCCAATGCTCGACCACCAGCTGAAACTCGCTTCTCAGCTGTTGAACCTCATCTTTGGGAAGGCCTTGCCCCTCTTGAGCTGGCCCGGAAGACATCCTTGAATTCCTGTTCCAGACCTGAAAACGTCAAGATTTTGACAACCCACACTAGTATGTTCGTAGATTGCAATCTGGATGCCCTGACTGCCCAGCAGTCTGATGAGATGTTTTAAGGTCGTTGCATTAGAGGACAGAGCGAGAGAGAGAGAGCGGAGAGAGCGCGGAGAGAGAGCGGAGAGAGAGCGGAGTGCTCGAACCCTCCTCCCGCACGAGGCAAGAATTCCACAATAACGCCTGCGAATATATACGCAACCCTCTACAACTTTTGTAACCGTCGTTGCTGACACGATCCAAACGAACACGAGGAAGGGGAAGAACGTTGACAGTTAGATCGACAGGGGGCGGAACGGGCAGAGTATTGCAACGGCAGCTCCTATAAAGTAGATGAAACAACGAGAGTAGCACCTGCGGTGGAAAACAGGAACTGTTGCATCGCCGATGCATGCATAGGCGCGCGCAGTAAGTGGTAATGCACCTAACGTGTACCGGTATCGAATATGAACTGTGTGTATGTATGTGCATGTATTGTTCGCGATGTGCGTGTGTTGTTCTTCGTGCGCGATTTTAGCTGTCGATTTTCGCCCCCGCTCGTCGAGAGGCATTCCACGCCCCTTTTTACGGGACGTATTTTGGGCAAGAAATCGTTTAGAAAAACAATAGATGGGATGTTTGAATCGAGAGAGCCGTGCGGGGCCACCGTCAAGCGTGGGCATAGAGTATGTAGGTCTTCCTCGGGATATTGTCGACAATTCTCCAAAGCCGATGGACAATATACCTATGTACTGTACACATATTGAGTGTGTGCATTGCACGATCCTCGCTTGAGTCCATGTGATAAATAGTTTCTCGGGCGTTTTCTTGGGTCACATTTCCAAGTGGCCAAACCGCTCCGGCGGCTGCTGCCGTGGAAGCGGATTACGGGGGTGGTTTTAAACGTCAGGGAGGTAACGAGGAGGGCCACCGGCGGTAAGTCGTACGGGCAGCAAGATAAAGGGACGAGATCACCACCTCGGGCAGAGTCGTAGCCGTCGGCTGCGCGCTCAACGTCGATGTAGGGGTCAGAGGCGTGCCCAACGTAGTAGGTGTAGTACTCACATTAATATCAACACCGACCGTCGTAGAGGAAAACGATTCGGCCACATCGGAAAATATGGTGCCACCGTAGGCGGCTAGCGTATGCGACTCTTACACTTTTCCCAACGTCAAACCCACCGCCGTCGCTGCAGTCCGTCGATGCTCTGAACGGACGGCATAATGTTTTGAGGAGCGTCGCGTTACCTCCGGGGAGATGGGCCATCGGGGATTGGCGGCAGTATAGGCGCTGCTGTGGCGTACGCCGCTGGCTTCACCAGGTCTGTGGGTAGATCCTTCGTTAGACGTCCTGCGACTAAAACGCTAAACGAGTAGTCGCAGGATTTCTCACGCGAGATCTCCCCAAAGATCTGGCGAGAGCAGCGGAGTACACCACGGCAGCACTACTACTGGCGGTAACCTCCGGCGGTGTGTCGTCCGATGATAAGGCGACATCGCTTGAATATTCTAGCTTTTACTAAATTTAAATATACCGCCGCCGTTGCCGCCGCCGGCACTAACGTCCGTCGATGCTCTGAACAGACAGCATAATATTTTGAGGAGCGTCGCGTTACCTCCGGGGAGATGGGCCATCGGGGATTGCCGGCAGTAGTAGTGTGGCTGTGGTGTACGTCGCTGCCTTTACCAGGTCTGTGGGTAGAAGTCCTTCGACTACAACGCTACGCGAGTAGTCGCAGGATTTCTCACGCGAGATCTCCCCAAAGATCTGCTGGCGCTAGCGGCGCACACTACGGCGACACTACTACTGGCGGCAACCTCCGATGGTGTGTCGTCCGATGATAAGGTGACATCGCTTAAATCTTCCAGTTTTTTCCAAATTCAAGCCTACCGCCGCCGTTGCCACAGCCTGCGCTAACGTCCGTCGATGCTCTGAACAGACCGCATAATATTTTGAGGAACGTCACGTTACCCCCGGCACGATGGTCCATCGGGGATTACCGCCAGTAGAAGGGCTGCTGTTGCGTACGCCGCTGCCTTCACCAGGTCTGTGGGTAGATCCTTCGTTAGAAGTCCTGCGACTACAGCGCTAAACGAGTAGTCGCAGGATTTCTCACGCGAGACCTCCCCAAAGATTTGGCGAGAGCAGCGGAGTATACCACGGCTGCACTACTACAGGTGGAAACCTCCGATGGTGTGTCGTCCGATGATAAGGTAACATCGAATAAATCTTCCAGTTTTTACCAAATTCAAGCCCACCACCGCCGTTGTCACCGCCGGCGCTAGCGTCTGCCGATGCTCTGAACCGACAGCATAATATTTTGAGGAACGTCACGTTACCCCCGGCACGATGGGCCATCGGGGATTGCCGCCAGTAGAGGCGCTGCTGTTGCGTACGCCACTGCCTTCACCTGGTCTGTGGGTAGATCCTTCATGAGAAGTCCTGCGACTACAACGCTAAACGAGTAGTCGCAGGATTTCTCACGCGAGATCTCCCCAAAGATTTGGCGAGAGCAGCGAAGTACACCACGGCGGCACTATTACTGACGGTAACCTCCGGTGGTGTGTCATCCGATGATAAGGTGACATCGCTTAAATCCTCTAACCTTTACCAAATTTAAATATACCGCCGCCGTTGCCACCGCCGGCGCTAACGTCCGACTATTCTCTGAACCGACAGCATAATATTTTGAGGAACGTCACGTTACCCCCGGCACGATGGGAAGGGGACAACTCGTGCACCGGGTGCTTGGCACAGCCTCGCTCCGTGTGGGATTTACTCGTATCAAAGTCTGATGTGATATTCCTGAAATGTATGATACGTGACATTGCCGTATTAGTACAGTATTTGGTTGTGTGACTGCAATTCATCAACGAAGATGGATTGAGTGAATTATGTTTCCCGGGATGGGTCACATATTGTTTGACTCGTGCACCGGGTGCTTGGCACAGCCTCGCTCACGAAGAGCGGTGGGTCGAGAGTCGGGATGCCATGAGGCAGGTAGAGAAGATGTAGAAACCAGGTATCAATTATTGTTGTTATCGTTATTATTATACTAACTGTTGTGAGCAAGGGGGCCTCTCATCCCCAAGCTCTTCGTATGACCCTTGAGAACAGGTCAAACAATATGTGACCCATCCCGGGAAACATAATTCACTCAATCCATCTTCGTTGATGAATTGCAGTCACACAACCAAATACTGTACTAATACGGCAATGTCACGTATCATACATTTCAGGAATATCACATCAGACTTTGATACGAGTAAATCCCACACGCCCCCTGCTCGTGACACAGTCCTGATAACTTCCGTCCAGTCAAAATACCAAAAACGAAACCTACGCATCAAAAATACCTTTTATGATAACGCCTTGAAATCTCAAAATAAAACAAATCAGTCCGAATACCAGAAATTCAAGCATATTATTTCAAACTCAGATACCAAAAATCTAAACCATACTGGCTCAAACTTCAACAATCTTCCAAGACACTCAGCTGCCGAAACTAGAGCGTGAGGCTGCGATAATCAGACGGCCATCAGCTCGGTGTCAATAGGTTGATACAGTTTATCCTGTAGTGCTAACATCAGAATCACAAAACCCACTCAAAAATCAAAAACCAATCCCGAAGGATCAATAATCAATCTCGAAAAACTCAATCAAAAATCAAAAACCAATCCCGAAGGATCAATAATCCATCTCGAAAAACCCAATCAAAAATCAAAAACCAATCCCGAAGGATCAATAATCAATCTCGAAAAACTCAATCAAAAATCAAAAACCAATCCCGAAGGATCAATAATCAATCTCTGAAGACTAATAGCAATTAACAACCAATCCCGAATTCATCCGCCAATTGTTCAGCGAATGTCTGCTGGGAAATCTTCAGCACCCCCTTTTCCCAATCCCTCTCGTAGAAACACCCCGAATACCAACGCATATCAGATCCTCATTTCATACGCGGAAAGACAAAACGCATTCATTCATATAATATCACAACGCCCGGAATTTTCCATCATCGTATTATCCCAACCATGATAACCTTTATCTGCAGTGCGAGTAGTGCGTTCGCAGTTGCTTTGTACCATGGTGTAACGCAGTGTCTTATATGTATGCATGGATGTATATACGACCTTCTTCGTGGCCATAAAAATGTCCGCATACAGAAAACTGCCTCTGCTTCTTCTCTGGATCTCCGAATCGGTAATACGTGAGAGATAACATAATGAAAAATATAATAAAATAGCTGGCCTGCATATACGTATATCCGAGTATACGTCAGTAGACATACTGGTATGTAGCACGTAACTCACACAACATAGAGCAGTAGTGTGAGCAAAGCAGTGGTGCTGTATGTAGGGCAGTTATACTGGATACCAATAGCTATTAGAAATAACCCTCTGAGCATAAACAAAACAAGCTTCCGTCACAACCGACAACTCCCACATGTATGCATACCTCCTACGTGCAAAGAAACACAGCAGTGTACGTAACTCAAAACCAAAACACCTTACGAGTACGTGCGGTGATGCGGGCAATACATAGCTGAAAAAACACGGAAAAAGAGACAAAAACTCAAGAACCGTCTACCAGTATACCTGGTAGTATATACGTTCATCATAAAAACACATGCTTACTCAAAAATAAACCTCGTCTCCTCGGAATCACTGACGGAGGTGGCCGCCATACTCCGGTGCCGACCCCAAGAAGGAGCCAAACACCCCACCAGTTCTTCGGCCAACCCCTTTCAGCCTCTCTTCTATACTCCTCCTGCTCTGCTTTACCATAAATAATACCTTGCAATTGATGCTGGTGTGCGCTTTCCCGTGTTGCTCCTCTTCTCACGCTCACAGGCCATAACTTAAAAGGTCGGTCTTGGATGCTTGCAAGCCAGTCCGATATCTCCCTCGTCCACTCAGTCTATCACACAAGGAGGTCTTCGCTAGATGGCAGTGCGCCGCTCTTTTGGCTAGCGCTCCTTCCCTATCTGCTCTTGCCTCTGCTTCTGGATGCTGATGTCGGTGGTTTCTCGCTGGTCTTGTACTGCTCCTAGACTCGCCTTTGCAGTATGGCTTGGTGTGCGCTTCTGGAGTGCATTTCAGAGAATAGCGTTATCCGCGTGCTCAATGCTTGGCTTCGTGGTGTGCGCAGAACGTCGCGAAGGGGGATAGATCCATGGCGCGTAAAAGCTAGACGCTCGCTGGCTCTCGTTCTGTACCCGGCATCAAAGTAGGTCGACCCCTATCAGTCTCTCTTCTATGCTCCTCCTGCTCTGCTTTACCGTGTCTCTCGATAGCTTGTTGCTGTTCTTTCCTTGTGAGTAAGTGAAAAGATGATAAAAAGTCCATACGACCACACCTCTGTTCCTTCTGCTGTTTCTCCTCCTGCCGTTTTGCGGCCGCTTCCGCTGCCGCTGCGTTTCTGCTGCTGCCGCTGCTACTGGTGCTGCTGCTACCTCCTGTAGCTCACGCCATTCTTCAGGAGTCCACTTCCCCAGTCCGACGTCTGCCCAAGCTCCTCGCCGACTATCTCCAAGCCCCCCATGGCTTGCAAACGTGGCCCGAGCTCCCGTGACCATATCTATTTCCGCTAGCGTAAGGGGACAACTCGTGCACCGGGTGCTTGGCACAGCCTCGCTCACGAAGAGCGGTGGGTCGAGAGTCGGGATGCCATGAGGCAGGTAGAGAAGATGTAGAAACCAGGTATCAATTATTGTTGTTATCGTTATTATTATACTAACTGTTGTGAGCAAGGGGGCCTCTCATCCCCAAGCTCTATGACCCTTGAGAACAGGTCAAACAATATGTGACCCATCCCGGGAAACATAATTCACTCAATCCATCTTCGTTGATGAATTGCAGTCACACAACCAAATACTGTACTAATACGGCAATGTCACGTATCATACATTTCAGGAATATCACATCAGACTTTGATACGAGTAAATCCCACAGATGGGCCATCGGGGATTGCCGCCAGTAGAAGGGCTGCTGTTGCGTACGCCGCTGCCTTCACCAGGTCTGTGGGTAGATCCTTCGTGAGAAGTCCTGCGACTACAACGCTAAACGAGTAGTCGCAGGATTTCTCACGCGAGATCTCCCCAAAGATCTGGCGAGAGCAGCGGAGTACCACACGGCGGCACTACTGCTGGTGGCAACCTCCGATGATGCACGAGTAACGTCCGGAGATAACGCGACGTCCCGGTAAATCTTCTGCGATCCGTTCAGAGCCTCGATAGACATTAGCGGCGTCAACGAGTACGGCGGCGGGGGAGTTTTGGCTGGGGAAAGAGCCGCAAACGGTATTTGCTTACGGCGGTACCACCCCACCCGACACGGCCGGGTCGTTTCTCGCTGCGACGTTCGGTGTTGATACGAATATGTTTACTACGCTTGCGTTGGGCACGCCGCCGAGCGACCCGTACTCCGATAGAGGTTGCAGTGTTCGACCAACACTTTTCTGACTGGCTATTAGTGACTTTTACTGGCTATTACTAACTACAGTAATACTGACTGTTACTAGCTGTTACTGGCTGTTACTGACTATTACTGACTATTGCTGACTGTTACTGACTATAGCTGACTATTACAGACTGTTACTGATTATTGCTGACTACCCGAGTGTATGCGCGGATCTGAATCCCAGATACCCCACACCCCCCCCCCCTAAATTGGAGGGAAGAAACCGGACCGTTGTGATCCCAGAAAACAATAAGTCAAGTTTTTTTTTAATTACCCCCCCCGCCCCCACCCCCCCCGCCCACCAGCGAAAACAAAATAGGGAGGTCTCTAAAACCAAGTAAAAAAAGGGAACAAAAAACGGTTTTCGCTCATTTCGTTCTGTGACCACAGCGATCCGGTTTGTTTTTCATTCTGACCTTCCTACGTGCGTGGTGTCGTTTTCTCTCTTTTTTTTACGCCCCTGGACTACCAGGTATTACTTAC
Organism: Saccharina japonica; assembly: GCA_008828725.1. Taxonomy (NCBI): domain Eukaryota; class Phaeophyceae; order Laminariales; family Laminariaceae; genus Saccharina; species Saccharina japonica. The sequence goes on along the minus strand of MEHQ01000930.1, from coordinate 333,611 downwards.
TATAAATGACTAATACTGACTGTTACTGATTATTACTGACGTTTACTCACTTTTACTGACTTTAACTGACTATTACTGACTATGACTGACTAGTACTGATTATTACTGACTATAACTTAACTATCAATGACTATTACTGACTTCGACTGACTTTTACTGACTTTTAATGACTATTACTGACTATTACTCACTGTTACTGACTTTTACTGACTGTTACTGACTATTACAGACTATATTATTTACGGTTTCTGACTATAATAGACTATTACTGACTATAATAGACTACGAGTTACTGCCTATTTCTGACTACTATTAATACAGACTATTACTGATTATTACTGACTATTACTGACTATTACTGACTATTGCCGACTATTACTGACTGTTACTGACTATGACTGACTATCAGTATACCCCTCGACTGAGGAGCCACCCAAAAAGGCATGTGCCTTATACCGTGGGGAGGCCATTCGTGCCTTGACAATATCACTCGCTGTATACCTAGGTCATGCATGTCATTGCTGGTCTTGATTTGCGTGCCAGGTTTTGGGTGTGTGTGAGATAGAGAGTTCCTCAAATGAGGACCATCATAACCATTTCGGTGCGCCTGCGCCGTATCAGGCATCCATCCGACCGCTACATCAACGCTGGGCACGCGGCCGGCGGCTGTGAGTGTAGCGGCAACTTAAAGAGAACGGGCCGAAGACTGCACAATAGAGGTTTTCGGCTGGCGCGCATGGGTTCACTGGACCACGCGGTCATTTATTTTGTCCGCTTTTCGCGGGGAAACATGAAGGCAAGACAATATTCTGTGTATACATGTTGACTGTTTACAAAGGGTGATCGATCCTCGCTTGCGTTAATAACGTTACTGTAGTACATACCTGGTATTTTTTTTTGTTATCTTTCCCTCGGACTGTGTCGTAAATACATGTCCCAGCCCGACGTGAAATCGAATTATCCTCCAGTATCGCAGCAGTAGTAATTTATTGGTCTGAAGGGATACAGGCTGGTCCAAGCATACCGCCGAAAAAGTATTCAGTGGCCAATGTCCACGCCGTTTTTTGGAGATAAACCCTGAAATTTGGCACACGTGTTTAATGCGCCCTGCCCGAGACTTTAATGGATGTGTTTTTTTTTTTTCCCGTCAGATATTGTTTGTTTTGTAATTTTTTGGGAAATTTGGGTCTTGAGAGATCCAAAATTTCCGGCGAAAAAAAAAAAAAACATTCGTAAAAGGCTCGGGTAGGGCGCATGAAACACGTGTACCAAATTCCAGGGTCTATCTCCAAAAAACGGCGTGGACATTTGGACTTTTGTGCGGTAAAAGTGCAAAAATAGGCGTTGCCTCGTAATTACTTAGTTTCAGTATATAATCGATTTTGGGCGTTAAATATGACTTAATATGATCATACGCAGTCAGATCTTCGAATATTTGCGTGAAACTTTGTACAAACATGCCTTGGACCACCTGGAAGCGGCCCGTTCAGAAAAACAAATGGGGGGGAAAACAGTTTTCCTACGGAAACGCCTGACTATTGTTGACCACTTTGAAGGTGTGAGGGATCTAGTGTAAGGGGACAGGGTATCCCTAGCCGACGACGCCGTATGTTAAGGTGTTAGTCCGTTGGGCTACTGGTAAAAGGTTCACCGATCGCCTACCCGAACTAAGCCTTATAACACTCTCCCCCCCTGGACCGGCGGGATATTCAGGACAGACCGGATATACGGGTCGTTGTGAGGGTATTACCGCTGAGCTATAGGGGTAAAAGATCGATCGATTACCCAGTCCAGGGTAATCCTTATAACACTCTCCCCCCCTGGACCGGCGGGATATTCAGGACAGGCCGGATAGACGGCGCGTTGTGAGGGTATTACCGCTGAGCAATAGGGGTAAAAGATCGATCGATTACCCAGTCCAGGGTAATCCTTATAACATCGTCGTGTCAAAGCCAATTGGCCTCGCGGTTCCAATGTTATGGGGACCCAGAGAGAGTATTTTTCAGGTTCTTGACATGAGGAGATTCACTTTTCTTTAAAAAGTGTTTTCATGGTGGAGGTGAGATTCGAACTCACGGCCAGCAGCTCATGTCCTGCCGTCGTCGCCATATGTTTTGAAGCTAGGTATAAGAGGACAGGGTATCCCTAGCCAGGTCAGCCTATGGAACGGGTACTCGTTGGTACTCACGTGTGTTGTTTGCTTAGAGATAGAAGAAGAGCAGGTGTATCCCCTTTGCGTGATGAAAGACTGAGAGAAAAGGGGAAGGGCATCTGGGAACCCCCCTGGTTCCCATCTGAGATACGCCTTCCAAGTATTACCAATACGACCCAAATACCTGATACCAGGTATTTACCAAGCGATTCCACATCATTCCAGCAATACCATAACACTAGCCCACCCTGATGAGCCGTATATGCAGAAATATGACAAATTCGTGGAAACCCCGATTCCACGAGCTAAAACATGAGTCGAAGATGCGGCTCCTCAAAACCCACTCCCACACCTCTGAACGGCAAGGCTACGACGCCGAGTCGACGCCAAATGTGAGGGACCTAGTGTAAGGGGACAGGGTATCCCTAGCCAGGTCAGCCTATGGAACGGGTACTCGTTGGTACTCACGTGTGTTGTTTGCTTAGAGATAGAAGAAGAGCAGGTTTATTCCCTTTGCGTGATGAAAGACTGAGAGAAAAGGGGAAGGGTATCTGGGAACCCCCCTGGTTCCCATCTGAGATACGCCTTCCAAGTAATAGCAATACGATCCAAATACCTGATACCAGGTATTTACCAAGCGATTCCACATCATTCCAGCAATACCATAACAAAGGCATGTGATTGGTCGGGGCACATTTTCGGCGGTAGCGCGAGTTCTAGGTCCTTAAACAAAAAACTGGCGATGTCACCCTCTTCCACTGTTCATGGCGGTCAGTATGATACCAAATATGTGACATTCGAGTTGCTATTGCATACGGCATTCGTGACTGACGAAATTTGGGGTGATATACCTGAACCAGCTCGTAGCCTACTATTAATAGACCACTCACTCAACGCTGGTCTATACAGTAGGTTATCGCTCCTGACCAATATAGCCTCTCTTCTATCACTCTGAACCAAAACAATATAAATATCCCACTTTCCCTTCTTAAAGGCTCCTGCTTACACCTCCCTCGCTTTGCACACCCTAATTTACCCTGCTCTTCGTCAAATATTCCACCCCCACATCATTGGGCAGCCGTACTCCAGTCTTTCCCTCCTTCCTCCTATAGCAGCCTGGCGGTATATATTGTACCTCAGTGTTGGTTTATTTAGTGTTTATTTTACCGGGGAAACTACTATTTGGGACGAGGTGACGCGTTGATCGCGGGTGAATCAACGCGGGGGTAGTAGCCCTGGGTGAGAGTCTCTGGCTGATCGCAGAAGAGAGGCCTTATAGATCCCAAACTATATACCTGGTACGAATTAATGTGCCGGCGGAATGTTACGAAACAATCGACGGAAAAAAAAGGACGACTTGCTACAGCATCAGGCACTCGAATAAACTCGGCGCGTGCTGCTGGGTTGATGGTATACTATTGCATTATATCGACATAATATGTATTAATGTACGTTTTCTTCTATTACGGAGGACCATAGTAAATACTAGTAAATAGGACCAACTATTGTTAGTGAAAATAGGGAAATATATACCGGTAGGTTTTTTATGTGTACCGTGGTTCCTATCTACTATGGTCCCCCGTAGCAGCGATACCCTACGTAGTGAATTCGGTAATGGTTCGATACCCCCACCCCTAGTCGCAAGAATCTGCCGGTTGGCAGAAGGTATTTGTTTTAACGCTCAGTAATAATAAGCCTGGTTTAATTCGGCACAAGACACCACTCGCGGGTCAACCTGTTCGTGGTTAATCCCAAAAACTTATAACCGGTTGGGGTGTATACCTTTGTAGCCGTGTTCAACGTAAAGGAAATACTACTGCAGTAGGCAACATTACACATATGCCTCGGAGAAAGATAACTTCGCGTGTCCACTAAGCTTTGGGTCATGATCAGAGTAAATACACCCTTGCTGTGGTGATACTAACTATGCCTTACAACACTGGCCCTCTTCTTCCTATGGCGCTCTACTCGCCAACGAGGAACTCCAACTACAAGAAATGCCACAATCAATCAATCACTGCTGTGGGATCATCACGCAAGGTGACTCACCAAGTCAATCATCGGCCCGGATCATTATCACGCAAATTGATTCACCAAAACCGATCACCGGCCCGGGGCGGCATGCAACAACGACGATTTCCTCAACGAGTGTGCGACCCACACCCCAACGCCCTCGACATCAATATCCCCAGCTTATTCTTCTCACGCTCACGATGGGCCACAGATGGCTACCTCCAGGAGATAAAGCCCAACTGTAGACCATATATACGTACCAGCCCAATTTTTTGGCTTATGGGCTTATCCCTACAGTATATACTTTCAGCTGCGTGTTTTTGTTCGCGCCTACGGGCTGGATATAAAGGCACAATGGCGGTGAGCTAGGATATGATAATGATGCGCAACCCCCGCCCCAACGAGAAATTCGGACAACACACCGTCAACAGGAAAAAACAACAAAATTATATACGGGTAGGTGCAGTTGCTCTAAAGCCGGCCCCCTCTGTTCTACAAAATCTTTGTAATGCACCGTTGTACCTTCCCTGTGCAGACAAAACGATTGTCTTGCTAACCATTTTATCGGAAAATTATATAGCGGTCGCCCGAACAACATCATAGGCAAACTACACACAAGCTACGCCCCTCCATTATGTCCAGCATACGTCACTGCTCCTGGCTACGAATTTAACTTACCCCCAAACTATATTTTTAGTACATCCCCAATAAAATATGTACAGTGTCTCCTTCCTTGTCAGCCGCACGCGCCAGGCAATACATGACAATGGATTCAAGATGTGCTTTTTTTCCCGCTCTTCTTTCTCCTTCTCCCCCCCCAGTCGTAACTCAGACCCAGGGTCACATAGCAGGCTCTTCTCCTGTCCCCCCCACTACTGGTACGTCCCTTGCATTTTTTTTATCGCGGTGAATGGGTTCATTCAGTGTTTTCTTCGTCCTCGCTTCGACTCGTCGTGTCGAACTCTGTGCACAAAGCAGTCCCATCACGAGTATCCCTCGACCCGGAGGTTGAGCCCGGCGCTAACCGTCACGCTGTTGACCACCACCTCCAAAAACCTGTTTTCCGTCGCCTCAAGGTTGTGCACCACAAACTTGGCCTTGTGGTTCTTCTTTTTTGCCGCCGCTGTCGATCTGCCCGCGCCGCCCCCCTTCTTCTTACCCGCTTTTTTAGCGTCTTTGGCCGCCATGACCGGCACGGTTTCCTTCAACAGGTTCACCATTTTATCGGTTCCCCGGCAAATTCGAATGAAGTAGAAGTCCGCGCCTAGTTGCTGGGGAGGAGCAAAACAACAGCAACAAAAATATTAAATGAACACGAAAGCGACGGAAAGGCGCTTTTTGTTCGTGTTAATACTAATAGTAGCGTATCGTGCCTCGGTTGGATCGCAAGCCTTCGTTCAACAAGGCCCACCAAGTTTTATTTTCCGTTTCCCCCCAAATTATAATGGTGCATGCTATATATGTATATACGTATACACGATTCGGGTATTATAGTAGCATGCAATAGACGATAGCGGTGGTAGCACCTGGTTTTGTTCAGAGGCTTTTACCTTGAGCGGCTCTACACTATTGGTGAGTCGTTAGTGATATTGGTAAGTCAAAACTTAACCTTTGAAAAAAATGAAAGTGTGAGTCGAATGGACAAAAAATTCCATGTGGCCTATTGTAGATATGTGCAATAAAACACAAACTCATGATTTTTCCAGCGATATGAGGTACATACGTACTCGTAGTTCATCAATCGATGAGTATACTATTAATAATAGTCTGTGGTAGTCTGTAATAGTCAGTAATAATCAGTAACAATCAGAAATAATCAGTAGTAGTCAGTAATAGTCAGTATTGGTCAGTAATAGTCAATACTACTCAGTAATAGTCAGTAATGGTCAGTAATAGTCAGTAATAGTCAGTATAGTCAGTAATAATCAGATAATCAGTAATAGTCAGTGATAGTCAGTATCAGTCAGTATCAGTCAGTAATAAGTCAATAATAGTCAAGTCACAAACATTTTTGGTCTAAAAACGCTATCCCTAGCACGCATTGACAACGATGTACGTACGGTACGTAGAAGTCCGCGCCTACCTCCTCCCCCTCCTGCCGATGGTGATAAAATAAATATATAAGACACAAGGCGGGCGACGGCAAAGACGTTTCGCTTAGAACTTGCTTGTTCGTTATTTTCAAGTCTTCTATGGTGTGCGTGTAAAAGAACAGCACAACAAGCTCACCACACTCCCACATATATCTGTTGTCCTGAGCCCACCACACCTTTAGCTTGGGGATGTATAAATGTACCACAATGTTAACGTAGCTGCCGTGGCTCCGACAGTCACAGCGTTGCCTTCATCAGTCGGATCACCATTAGGACTGACTCCGAAACGAGTAATAGGTGGCGGCCAACCAATCAGCCAACCAGGCCTAGTGTGGGGCGCTGCGGGCTAGCTCATCGAGCAGCTGACGAAGGCTGAGGCTACAACGGTAGCAAGTTGTCATGGTCGACGGAAAGAAGAACGCGATTATTTTTTTTGCTGAAAAGAAAGCGGTAGTGAAGCGGGAATGAATATGCTTCGACGCGTTTGGCAAGAGCTGCGGGTAGTGGACGCGATAACCAAGAAGGGACAGCGACCGCTTGCTATCCCCCTTCCCATCGTGATGTTTGGCTAGGACGGGGTATCGGCACGCGAGAGCCTCTGGATGTGCCATGCCGAACCTACACGTAGGTTTGCTTCGAACGCAAGAGTTGTGTCGACGTAACTACTCGTACCGTCGAATGCTCACAATATTAATTAGACACCTCGTCAAGAAATCTTGAACGAATCGTAGCCGATAGGTCAATGCTCAACGCCGCATGGAGCGAGACAAACAAGAAATCGAGTTGTCGTTTTTTTGCTTTCAAACAATCCACTCAATTTCGGGACTTGACACAAGGACACAGTTTCTAGTCGCTATCGAAAATGCACCGTTCAAACCCTTCCTGTCTGTTGTTGTACGGCAAAACAAAAACATAAATCTGTCCCCTGTGGGTCAGTCGTTCAGGGGTACAGAAATTATTGACAGAAGTGCGATGTTTGTTTGGCCGTTTTGCCGGAATCGATCCCCGAGTCTGCACAGAGCTCACCTGCAAGTTGCAGATCATTCTCGCCGGATCTACACCTTCGGGGCAGCCTTTGGGGTACGCGTCATGAAAGTCGTGGTAAATGCTTCCGTGGCATGGGGCGTCGGCGAACAGGATGCACAGACGCACGGGGCTGCGCCACGACAATTCAGTGGCACGCTTCAACCCTCCGGCAATATCGGCCACGTAACCAGACCCTGAAAACAATCGAAACGCGTGCAAGAGGAAGAAAGAGGTTCTCAGGGGCGGGGGGGGGGGGACGGGGGCGCACGTAAATAGAATCCGACACCCCACTTTTATCACCCCATGTTCAAGACCCAGACAAAGGGGGAGTATACTAAAACCAAGTGAAAAAACTTGTTCAAGAAAAAAAAAACGTTTTTCGTAAATTCGTTCAGAACTCCCACCCCACTGGTTCGGTTTTCCCTCTGACCATTTTACGAGCGTGGTGTCGTTGTTCATTCTCTCTTTTTTTTTCTTGCGCCCCCGAGGTTTTTGCTGCAACTTCGGCTGTTTTCCATCGTTAGCGTCTTCCGGCGGCTTTAAACGGTGCGACCTCAGAAACACGATGTGCGTCGGGCACTGCTATAGCCAGCGGCTGTGCATGTATAAACAGGTTGTCTGCAGCAAAAACCCGTTCGGTGGCAAGAGCTCACGGTCAACGCTCTACAGGTACGTCGTGTTGCTACACACGGGTTCAACCCGAGCTGCCGAGCTGACGAGGGAAGCAAGTGCTGAACTCTTCTCGCGATGAAAACGCAAGGCGCGCACGTACCGTAGTGGGGAGGGGGAGACGAGCCTACCTCGTGACCCCGGATCTGAGCTACAGCTAGGAGGGAGCAGGAGCAAGAAAGAACGGAGATAGTAAACGTGATGGGAAAGAAAAAAAACGGATAAACGTGTGACACAAAAATAGTTGCCAAAAAACACGTTCGCTCGAGGAAAAGCTCCTACGCATGGAGAGCTCGGGTCAACGCCACCAGTGAGAGCGGTACTAGAATAGCGATGCGATTTTTCCATTCCGTAACTGCTGCTGTGCTTGACTCTCTACTCGGAGAAAGTTCGAGCGTACTGCCCCAGGAGAGATCTGCGGCACAATCGATTACAAAACCGAGTGCGGCGCGGCATGCGCCTCTACAAGCACTGCTGTGGCAACGGTTTGTCGTATTTGGCTCTATTCGGACAACCCACGGAAGGGACAGCGTCTCAAAACAGACAACAGCACGACACATGAATAATACAGACACTATAACCATGCACGAAGAAGCGGCTATAAAAACAAATTTGGCTCGTCGAAGTGTTTAAGGGGTCTTTTTCCACCAGATCTCAACCATCCCAACTTTCCCAGTCGCCTTGTTACGATATGTAAAGTGGTGCATACTACGATAGTGGTCCGTCCCAGTGCACATTTTTTGCCTTACGAGGCGAATACTTATCGATTTTTCGATATAAACCTAGTCTATGGGGTTTTGATTGCTCATCGGGCTAAGCGCACACTCTTTCTTAATGCCAGTTTTTGAGTGACTTATTAGTAGAACCAATGACCTACTAATAGTACTAATGACTTACTAATAGTACTAATGACCCACTAATACTACTAACGATTTACTAATAGTACTAGTGACTTACTAATAGTATAGAGCTCCTCAAATGAGTAGCTCCAGCAAAAATTACAGGTGGCACCTCTACCGTTGAGGAACACCTTGCCTTCTCCTGAGAAAAGGAGCGGTGGCCTGTGCAGTGCTCAACGGTACGCTTGCATCTGGACATTTGGATAAGGTACTATTCTATTCAACATATCGGGGCATACAATACCACGAACAAACGTAAGCACCCCCTCCCGGGCGTGCATTTCGTACCTCCTCCAGCCTTGATATCTCTCAACTTCCTCTCGAGTTCGGGAAGCTCCTCCTCAGAGTGAAAGTCGTAGGGACCTTCGTACTGTTTCACCCTGCCGCCATAATCGCGATAGCTGTTGCAAGGCGACGACGTGCGACGAAGTGATACATACACACGCGGTGGTGATACTAGCCGAGACAGAGAGAGAGCGTACAAAAGCAGCTCGCACAGTTGAGCACCAAGCACTGAATCGATCGGTCGAACCCACAGCTGACGTATTTCATAATAATTCATTTTTTTTTTAGGCAATGCCCGCAACTAACACAATCGGCATCACAACAAGCTGGTGAATAAAGATAAAAGGCGCTTATCAAGCGTGTCGTGGTGCGTTGTTTTCTATTCATTGCTTGGATGGACACACAAGGAAACCCCAGGACTTTGAGTATATGGCTCCATTCACTACTGGTACACAATACGCGACAACGCTTGAGAAACTCTCATTTTGGGCCAGGGTCGTTCTTTTGTTTTTGGCCAGGCAGAGTGTAGTCCTGCACTCGTAATTTATAATTTCAAGAGCGTTTCATTGTACCAGAGAAAATACTCTCTGCGACGAGGTGCCGCGTTGATGATCGATCGCCATCGAATCGACGCAAGAAGGGCAAGCTGGTTGCAGTAGAAAGGCCCTCATCAATCCCAAGCTATACATGAGTTAAAGCGACGACGAAATGTTACTGCGGTAGAAAAAAAAACCTGGTCTTATGATGTTTCTTACCCAAGCCTAGGATTTGTTTTTTGCCTAGCAAACGACTGGTGCCACGTTAGGGGCGTCGTTTTTCAAGTCCCTAATTATCAGCCGATGAGAGCCACTCGACCGAGTGGCCACACCTTTAACCTCGGCAGTCTTTTAAGTCTTCAAGCTTTCTCTTTTCGCGATATGCACCGTTACAGGATTCGTTACGCCTCTGCGACAACAAAATGCTTTTTAAGTCCAATTTTTCGGAAGGCACAGAGCCACTCGTCCTATACAGTAGCATAAACGCGATACAGCTACGTAGTGGGTACCCCGATTAAAGAGCGCCCCGTGACAAGCCAAAACAAGCGCTCTTAACTACCAGGTACACATTGCTCTAATCTCATAGTGGGCAATATATACAGCTTTTAGTATAGACGGGACATGCCGATTTGACCGCTCTTAAACCCCGAATGCTCTTATCTTCGGCGCTCTTAAGTCGGAGTACCCACCGTGGTGGAATTGGGGGTACCCCTCCAACCGTAGCACTAATTAAACTTTCAATTTTCTTAAGTGCTGTCTGTCGCGTACTCTGTACATGCATCCCCTCCCCCGTAGCAAGAGATGCGAAGCCAATCTAAGACGAGTGGACAACGTACCCGACAAAAGCCACCCGCAGCTTGAGGTTTTCAGCCTCCCTCTTGGTCTGCTCGATGATGTCGAAAAGCTTTTGCCTCGTCTTGTGGATCCATGTGGCCATCTGCGACACCGTAATTGCAAGCGAAGATTTTTTTTTCATAATCAACAGATTGGATATGGAAGCCGGGCGTACCCCTTATACATACTGCTCGAGTTTTAGTTCGCGTATACCGCAGTGCACGTCACACAGCGGGGGGTAGAAGCGCTTCATTTGCCGTATGGTCCCCGACCTAAACGGACTCGGCTTATACCAGGAAAAAATATGGGTGTACCTAAACAAGCTAAACCAATACAAAGTACCAGGTAGTTCGGTAACATGAATACAAATGAACCCACTTTTTGAGCACAGCCCACCCTGCGAAGAAGTAGTTTTCGATCATGTTGGCAGTGCCAAGCGAGTTAAGGGCGCGGTTTCACAGCTATACCTGCCAGATTGGCTCTACCACCACCACCAGCAGCAGCAGCAGCTATACGCCCTTGCTCACCGACCCAGTGCAGTCCATGACGAAGCACAAATCGACCTCGACCGGTCCTGTGCAGTCCGCGACAGAGCGCAAGTCAGCATCAAACTCGGTCGACCAAAGTGCACCGCCGCCCAGCTTCTTCACCTGCAAGTCAATAGCCTCCACCAAATCTGCCTCCGAAACCGAACTACCGTCCTTGTCCTCTTTTCCCTCTTCGCTCGAGAAACCTAAGCTTCGAACCAGATCAGCCGAAAATTGGCACCCCTCACCGGCTCGCAAGTAGGCCACCCGCTCTCTGAGGTTCACCAACGAGGACGTCACAGCGCCGACATCCATGAGCTCGCCACAACCGACTATCGCCTCGGCCCAGTACTCAACAGCGAGTTGGTGTTCTCCCGCGGCGAGCATGCTTTCCCCCCGCGCGACTAGCAGTCGCTGCCGCAGCACGCCCGGAGGGGTAGCGGTGGCGGCGGAGGCGGCGGAGGCGGTGGAGGCGGTCACGGTGGTGGCAACTGGGGCAGTGGCTGGCGGACTGGGTGCCGCGGTGATGATCCTATCGGCACGTTCCAGCACCTCGGAGGTCTGTTTGTGTCGACCAGGCCGCGTGCATTCGAGGGCGGCGCGGGCGAGGAGGTACTCTACCTGGCGGTCGGTGCCAAGGGCGTCGTTTCTCTCGGCAACCAGGGCCTCGCACTCCGCCATCAATTCGCAAGCTTCGCCCACCGCTTTGTCGTTCCGAGTTTCACCGCCACCAGTCGCCTGGGCGGCCAGACACAGCGCGAGGTTGAACTTACGGTTCGCGAGTTGCAGTGCCAGTGATGCGGTCGAGTCGGGGTCTCCCGGTTCGCTGCATGTCGTCTGCTGGGCCTCGACAACGTCGATGTCATGGAGAGCGGGTTTCAGAGCTATCCCTTTCTGCTCTCTCCCCCCCCCCTCGTTCTGCTCAGCGGCGTCGTTCGGGACTGTTGTGGACAGAGCATGAAAAGGGTGCGGAGATTCGCTGTCCCCGCTGCCTCTTGCCGTGGGGGCAGCCATTTCGGAGTCTTCTATCGCCAGCCGGAAGTTTGTGACGGCGTCTTCATATTTTTGGTCGGCCTCGCGCATCAACGCGTCGGCGCGGGCGGCACCCCCCTTGTTTTGTTTCAGCTCAACCTTGGCGCGCGTTGTGAGAGCTCGCGCTTGCAAGGTGCACACATTCCCCAGGTTGTTGCGGACGATGCTGATCTGCCGCACCAAGACCACCGTGAACAAAAGGGTGTGGGGGGGGGGCGGGGGCGGGGGCGTACTCATTTGTTGCCATCTTGAGTCATTTGACCATTGGCCACGCATCCCTTTCGAGACGGAGCACCAAAGCACCATGTCTACTCGCAATAGAGACACCTCCAACATTTTGGGCGCTCATTACGTTTTTTTCCATATACTAGAGAATGTGGGGGGAGGGCTAGCGTGCTGAGTACCACAGGTGTCCGTTATCTGTACTTCTGTACGGCTGGAAGGAATATCGGGCGGCGGGAATGCCAAAAGGCATAAATCGGTCATTTTTGAGCCGCCGACCCCAACATGACGAAGTATGTGCACATCAAAATGAAGGAGCAAGGCCGGGGTTCCGCATGGTGCACATTATTAACCAAACTATCGTAGGAAGCTGTCATCTGTTAACGTCTCTAAGTACCGTTGCTGTTCTAAACCGCCTCCTCAACCCGTCGGTTGGGTGGGTACCCGTGGCAACCAACCGCTCGACAATAAGTAGCCCGATAAAAAAAAAAAAAAAAACACACACACACGAATTTCTTGTTTTGCACGCGCCCAGTCTGACAGCATTCGTGCATTCCCCCCGCCCCGGGATGTAAGGGATTCATTTGTTCAAAGGGCTTTAGGCCGAGACTTTTGGCGCATGGCGCTAGCTAGTAGCCCAGTCTGCCAAAATACAGTAGCAAGACGTTTTAATATGGGGCTTAAACTTGTATTCAAATTGTTTCCAATTCCCCCCAAGAATATCGACTTTCGGGGAGGCGCCACGGTGACGCGAACATAGCCCCCGACTCACGACTCGACGACGCGTGCTTGCTACGATAGGAGTAGCCTTTATATTTTTGGCCAAAACAAAAAAAAATATGACTGCGGGGGGGGGGGGGGGGGGGGGGATCCTTAACCGAGAAAACTCTACCCAATATGGCGCATGCCTTGCAAGACATGTCTTTAAGGCGCATGCCTGGCAAGGCGTGCCTTTTCGTTAGAATCCCCATTTATTTGTGGGTTACGTATCGTTCGTTGTATACCCTGGCGATCGAGCTGCACTCTTCATTTGTTCTAACAAAAAAAAGTCAGTGTTTTTACTTACTATTAGTATAGAAATGCTTAAGCGAGGAGGCCCCAGAAAAAAAATAGGCGCACCCCTACCCTGAGGTAACATGCGTCTGTCTCACCCCACGATCGTTGTTGAGCTTCGTAAACAAGAAGAGCGCGTCGCAGTAGTTCTTGTGCGCGGCGTCCAAGTCTCCGCTCCCTAGGGTCTGGTTTCCGAAGTGTATTATCGTGGTCATGCTCTTGAACGCCTCCATTAGTTCTTCCACCTCCGGGCAGTTGATGTCGTTCAGCATCCACACCCCGGGGTCCTGTTATAAGTGAGCCCCGCCCCCCGAGAAGGAAGGAGTGAGGACCTCCAGCTTCGTTTTTTTTTGTGTCGGGTACGCGTTGGTGTGCATGACTCCGTGTACACACGTTAACTCATGTTAGCCGACTATCGTGGGACCAGCTCCATCACACGTGACAAAATATGCGTACAGTGTAAACATCTTGCATGAGGTTCATATAAAATCCGTAGTACACACGCGCGATGGAAGTATCACACACACACCGTGCATGCAAATATGAGATTCGACGAAAAGCCTTGATCCCACAGCTGGCGTTTTTTAAGTTACATACAAATGTACGATGAAAAGACCAGCGGTCCGATACGCGAGTCAAGGGCGCTTTTCGTTCCTTTCGTACAGGATAAGCGCAACGCTTTGTTTCCACTGTTAATAGTAGTTGCGCTATATACACCCTCTACGTACCGAAAAAAAGGGAAACGTACATTTTTTCACAAACGGAGGCCCACCCACCTGTTCAGAAAAATCCAGGTTGTTGAGGCCTTTCACAATGTCCACGAGCTGGTTGACGGGCCGCGTCAGGGTGGTGGACACGGAACGCGCAACCCCCACCGTGAGGCAGACCGTGACCGTCATCAACAGCACCACCACGACGCTAGCGACAATCACAATGCTTCGGATCTCTGAATCTGTTTTGGAAAAAACCTTCCTCGACAGGCAGCCGTGAGCACGCACGCACGGGGAGAGGAGAGGGCGGGGGTACTTCGTTTTTTTTGGGTGGTGGTATTTCTTCTTGCCTTGTGATTAAAACAGTAAACTATACGAAGAAAGGGGAGGTAATACAGCAGTACTTATGTAGTAAAGGGGGGGAGTGGGTTTTACTTGGAAGCATTTTTGGGGACACGGCATATATAATACAGTAGTGTTGGATATCAAACGATAATGGAGTTCGATATTATACAATATCGATAAACAAAAAAAATATCGATACTATTTCGACATTTGATACACCGAAGCTTTCGTTCAGTACATACAGTAGTACCTGCATAAAAAACAAAAAAACACGGGGATGACAGGTGGGTGGAGGGGAAAAAAGCAGTTTCGACATATACGATATGTTGAATGTTCGATATTTCGACATGTCAAAACTTTCGATACGATGCCCAACACTAGCATATACACCAAATCTTGTCAACCGTAACGTCCAGAGCATACATATGGTGCATCACGAGTTGTACCGCTATGCAAGTTATAGTCAGGCCATACTTCAGTGGTAAGACCTTTCTGGAATGTGCTAATGGTGTAGGCATCCATCAGCCTTTCTTTGCGGCGGAAAACCCCCTCCGTCAGTTTCGCTGATAAATGCCACCCTCTACATTCTTCTCTCACACAACGACGCACCTTTTTTTGGCCTCCTGCGATCTCAGAGGTACCGTCTGAGATGGTCACCAACAGAAAGGAGCGAGCGAAAAGGACAGCACGTACTCACACAGACACACCCGACGCACTTCACTTTTGTCACGATAACGAAATGAGCTCACCCCCAACAGGGTGCCCTCGCTGACGGTCACCGCGACGATGAACCCTCCCGTTGAGCAAGACGAGAAGCTCGACCCACCACCACTATCCGTAGCGGCGTCGGCGCCGGAGCGGCTGACTGTCTCGTGTTCCCACGAAACCAGCCAAGTCTCGCCGCTCTTCTGGTAGCTCGCCGATCCCGCGCAATCCTTCGTCATGCGCTCCACGAGAAGGCCGAACTCATCCTTGTCAACGCCCGGCTCGAGGTCGGCGATATTCTGGATGCCGTCGAGCACGTCCAGCCGCGGGTGGGCGGCAACCTCTCCCCCCGTCGGGGTTAGGAGGTAGGCGTACCCCTCGTCGCCCATGATGCGCAGGCCGAGGATGGACGCCTCGATGAGCGCGAAGTCCATGTCGATGCCGACGACGCCGAGCAGCGTGGCGCCGTCGGTGGCGTAGACCGGAGCTGCGGGCGTGATGGTGAGCGCCCCGGTGCCCGCGGAGGCGTACGGATCGGTGAATATGGGCTCGCCGTTGCGGCTGTCTGCGCGGGCGTCCTGAAACCACACCCGGCATCGAGGATCGAAGTAGGAGAGCGAGAAGTCGTTGTCGCCGGTGTCGAAGCGGTCGTCACAATCCTGTCCATAGAAGCGGGATTGGAGGAGTTGGTGTGATTGATTATGCGGAATGGGGGTGACGACACCACACGTACATGCAGCTGATTCGGGAGGCGCTGTCGATGGATGCACATGGATGGGAGGGATAGGAGGAGAGGTGTCCTGTTTGTGTTACACGTCACCAACAGCAGCGGCGAGCGACAAAACAATGTGGTTGTTTGTTCGCCAGCGAGGGTTCTGCGGGCGATGGCCTTGCCAATCGAAGAATGAATGCCTTCTGCAGGGGTGCGCTACCAATGCCACTGGTACAAGCGAATGCCCTTCGCGAAAATGGAAATGTTTATGCACGAGGTTTTGCTCACACACTCGTTTCGAAATGAAAAACCACGAGGAAACTACAGTAAATCAGGCGAGCCGCTCCAGAATACAGTTGATTCACTATTCGATCTCGGCCAGTCTCCCTCGCATTCCTGAGGTTCGTTAACGAACCGGAGATGCTTCAGCCGGAGGTGAAGTCACAGCTCGATCGAGTTTCTGTGTGTTATCGCACACAGCGTACGGCACACACACAAACACAAAAAATAATATTCCCCAATAAACAGGCGCTATCTCAGGAGACAATTTTCGCCCGCTGCGCGACCGTCTATCTATATGTAGTCGTGAATCGCCGGCGTGCCCACAAGCTCATGTTCAGACAAACCTATCTTTTCTTGCAAGACTACGACTAGCCTCAGTCGAGTAAAACTACCGTGTTACACCTCGTTGAATGTCGTAAGGCCCGCCTCGAGCAAGTCGTACGCAGGGTACATTTGCAGGACGACCGACGAGTCCAGGTCGTCGATCAGCGACGGGTCATCCAGGGCGGCCAGGTACATCAACCCTTCCCGCGGTATTCCCCGAAACAGCACGTCCATCAGTGCCGTGCGGTTAAGAAGGCCATCGAGCGAGCTACCGACGGCGGGAGAGGTCCCTGGGTCGAGCCCGGGGACATACCTGACCGAGAGAGCAACGTGCATTCCCCGGGCGGGGTGAGGGCAGCCAGGCGAGGCAACCAGGTTAAGAAGGTTATATTTGTTAACCGCTGAGGGAACTTAGGGAAAAGTACGTACTGTAGGGAGAAGGAGGATCTCGTAGCAACCGACGTGTTTTTTTTTTGCTTCGACACAAGGGCGCATACATCTGTGCACCTTCTCTCCTGCTCTTCCTCTCGACTACTGGTATCATACCTCTTTCTTCTTTCTGGCAGGTCCAGGTCTCCCACGCGAACTTGCGGTTTCAGCGTCTTCGCTAAGTCCATTGGACCGCGTAAATAAATGTGTGTTCATCCCAACCTCTGCTCTTAACTCCCATATCTCTACATGTTGTTTCCGGGGAGGGGGCGCGCTCTGCCCAATATACTGATGACTGGGTACATATGGCCATCATCGTCTGATGAGTACCGTTAGTAGCTACAAGGCGCCTCGCTCCGCGGGCGGCTTCCGCCGCGCCCGCTACGCTCGCTCACAAGCAAGAAAACAAAATGCGAGTGAAGCGGACAGAGAGGTCCACGATAATCGATTGTAGGTGCAAACTGACGACTTGCAACTGCCAAGAGCTCTTCACGAGTACGAAAGCACTATTTTCTGTATGCCGGGCAGATTCCGATGTCTTCGTTCGTTTAGAGCACACGGCGAACTGCATAATAAATGCTCGACGAACATGCTGGCTCTCGCCAACTTTGTCTGCTGGCTCGAGTTGTCGCGCTCTGATCGGCACGTACTTGCTTTGCTGCTTTGTGCGAGGCTGATGGGCTGTGCTGTGGTGTGATGTGCTTGTTATGGTAGATTCTCGACGACAACAAGCTCAACAAGCTTAACAAGCTAGAACGTACAAAAAAAAAAACCACAAAAACAAAAAACAAATCCGAATGGAAAAAGAAAGCTATTTCTAAACCAGAACGAAAAAGGAAAAGGCTCGCCGGCAAGAAATATAATAATGGGATCGAAATCGGGGTTAAAATAACTCGAGGATCGACTCTGAAAAAAAATCCTGTCGGACTTACGGGCTGAGAGTGGCTGAGAGATGGGAGAATATATACCTAGCGAGACAGTTCAGCTATTAATAGAGGGAATAGTTGTAAGGGAGTCTATTTAAGAGAGTCTATGAGTCTATCGCGTAGGGCCGTCCGGATTCCCTCGCCTTTCTGTGCGTATGCCTGCAGTCCCTGCCTTTCGCTTTCCCTTTTTTTTTTCTCTCTTTCTTTCACTCTCTCGTTCTTTCTTTCGCTTTTTTTTTCTAATTTGTTGTACGCGGGTGCGTATTCATGACTACTGCTGTGCGTATAATGTATATTCCTGTTGATGGCTTCTGTTTTTGTGTTTTCGGTTCGCAGTCCTGCCTCCCCCCCCCTGCCTGCCTCTGCGAGTTTGAAAGTCTGCGTATTATCTTGCGTTTTCCCTTGCGTTCTCCTGTGCGTATTCTCTTGTATATTCTCTTACGTACTGTCGTCCTTTTCTCCATAATTCTTCTCCTTTTATCCTGCGAGGTATTCTTCCACTAAAAATAGAGAGGTATTTTAGAGCCAGTCCTGCTGCCGTGACGACTACGAGTATTAACATATTTTTGGCGACGAATTACGACAACAACATGATTCTATGTTCAGAGCAGTTCAGAGTGGTACCTGGTACTATGGATCACGTACATATCGCTCTCACGTTCTGCTGTGTGCTGTGTGTCTACGTTCCATGTATACTCGTAGTTATTTGCTGTTGCTATACCGTACCATGCGAGCAGGTAGGCGCGCTTTCGCGGGGCGATTGACGCAAGCGCGAAGACCTCTGCGCAGCAGTCTACCGCTGGCCTGGTCTTGTAGGTCTGGAGCTCCACCACGATGCGAGTACGAGTGCGTGTACCCGTAGCAAGTACCCGATGGTGTAATATATACCAGGTTTTGAGTCACGAATACCTGTTTAGGACTGCAGTCCCGTATTAGGGACAAAACACTTGGAATTAAATTTAAATTTAGCTTTATGTACAGTAGTGCAGTTAAAGCTGCTTGCAAACTTCAACAATCCGTTTGCGAGAAGAGCGGTCAGTCCAAACTACCTCTGGTACTTCGTGTCCCTTTAGCTGTGGCAACTGCGCTATGATAGTTCGTGGTGCTTCGTATGAAATGCTTTATGTACTTGCGTGACTCACGTACGTGCCAAGTACTGCTGCTGTAGCTGGTACTGCCTTTAGTTAGTCTACGGCGAGAGATTTTCACGAACCGTGCCGCGGATCAAACCAAAACTCGTGAATCTCTTACCAAACGCTGTGGTTCGTGTCGGGCGTTTCCTGCTCCAGGCCCGGGAAGCTCATCAAGTAGCGGTCGACCTCCATCGTCTCAGAACCCGCCAGGGGGAGCGCTTGCTCGGCGAAGCCCTGGAGCTGCTGCAAGGCATCCTTCATCAGACCAAAAACGTACCCCGTGTGCTCAGCCTTGTCCGAGGCCAACCTTGCCATGTTGGCCTGCTCCAGCTCGACCATGGCATCCTTCGTCTCTGAGCCCCAGTCCGGGATGCTCTCGGTGATGAACACTGCGTAGTTGATCAACACCAGGCATAGCCCTGCGGCGATGACTGCCACCACAGAGCTCGCGAGCTTTCTGGCCAGACCTTTCTCCTCCTTCATCGGCATCGTGGTGGTGGTGGTAGTGGTTCCTTCGGGCATCGCGATGTACCTGGGGATACCGGTATACCTGTACCGCAGTAGTACCGCAGTAGTACCTGATATTCAGCAGGGAGGTAAGGTAGGAATACGCAAACTGTATAAATAAGCGCTTGCTCAAGGCTTGCTTGCTCGCTTGCAGCTATGTAGGTTCGATTGGAGTGCGTATATACTACTCTATGCAGCGCAACTTCTGCTGTACACCAACTAGCAAAGAGCAGCAGTGGGTCTCTGTGGTGGCTGTAAGCCGATGTCTGCTGCCTGTGGCGCGCCTACGTCCCACAAGGGACGTCACGCGTCACGCGTGCACGAGCGAGTCGAGGCGAAGAGCGAAGAGCTATCCAGAGAACAGAGCGCAATCTTCTTGAAGCGGCGGAAATTCGAGTCTCTCAAATTTATGCGCTTGTTTTTCGTTTTTCGTCGTCTGTCTCCTGTCTCCCCTGTTTCCAGTCAAGTTGTTTCGCAACGAATTTTTCCTGGGCTCTGGAAGAAGCCCGAGGAAATTTCTCGGGAGGGTCCCGTGTGTCCCGGGGTAGACTGAACAAATAACTACGTGGTACCGTATACCGTAATAAACATATCCTTTTGTGTATGAAAAACAGAGTTCCCTTTTTTTTCGTCGTTCTTGCACGGAAGATACACCCGACCCGCGGCAGCTTGTCAAGCGGGCGGTGCTTGCTGCTGCTGCTGCTGCTGCTGCTGCGGCACGGCTGTTGTTTGTTGGTTATGGGGAGTGCTGTGTGTTGTCAGTGTTCTGGATGCCATTGGGTAGAATTGCAACAACGCCTGCCCTGGCTGCAGACAGCAAGTCAGCAGGTATAGTATAGATCATACAGTGTACGTATCAAAATTAGCAGTGTACCGAGTGTTACGAGTGTACGAGTATATGAATTGAATGAAGAATGTCGCGCATACCTAACACCTGACGTGCGTATACTTAACTGCTGCTGCTGCAGCATGCCTCCTGCGTGACATACCAAGTGCCCAAGTACCTGGTACGCAAGTACTAAGTCCAAGTCCAAGTACTACTACAGTTGTATAGTACCAGCATGTATAAGAACCGATATGGTGTCACTGCAAGAGTGTGTGTGTGTTCTTCACATTAAACCTTCCTTTCTACCCGTCGACATCCAGCACACCCAGTGTCCGTGCCGATTCTTCATCCTAAAAAGGTACCAGTTCTGTGGTCACAAAACTACGACACAGAGATACTACGCTCTCAGTGCAGTAAGCAGAGCAGACAATGCAATGCCATATACGACAGGCAAGACCTACCCTGCTAGCAATCCAGGTGCATGCAAGAGAAAAAAAGAGAAAAAAAAAAAAAAAAAAAAAAGCAGAGAGAGCCCTCTGTTTGGTTGCAACTGCAAAACAGCATGTTATATCTCTCGTTGCAGGCTGAAGACAATTAAGACCCCGTCCGTGCGCTTTGTCCCACGCAGTACGCACAAGTGCAGCACAGGATACCCAGTCGTTTTATTCTTCTTCCCATTCGTTTTCTACGCCCTTCCTTTCTACAGCAAGTAGCAGGTGGAAGTATATAGTCGTAACTCACATCCGGGGCTCGTCCGGGGTCACATAAATATAGCCGCGTAGCAGGCTCTCCCTCCTCCCCCCTCCCCACTGCGGTTCGTGCCTTGCATTTTTTATCAAGAGACTTCAGCCCTTTCTTCTCTCGTCAACTCGCGTTGCTGTAAATTCTCCAGTAAATTCAGTGCTGTAGAGCAGCGCCAACAATATGCGTTGCCCTGCCGTTCCCTGGGTGTTCAAATATTGGAGGCACGGACGTTTGTTTCTATTTTTTCCGGGCTTGAAAGTAGGTCCCCGAACTTCATAATTAACAAACCCAACCAGGGCGTAAAAAAAAGAGAGAAAATGACACCACACACGTAGGAAGGTCAGAATGAAAAACAAACCGGATCGCTGTGATCACAGGACGAAATGAACGAAAACCATTATTTTCCCGTTTTTTGTTCCCTTTTTTTAACTTGGTTTTAGAGACCCCCCTATTCTTTTTTCGCTGGTGGGGGGGGGGGTACGTCAGGACACGCTTTCTGAATGTTTTGGGCCGGGTTTCGGGGAAGTTTTTAGGTGTCTAGTTTTCCAGTTTTATCAGTTCTACCGAGCCCCCGCTCTCGAGCCGGGGGGGCAGTTCATGTACAATGACTGCAGGATTTCGGTTCCAACGTTTCTTCTTTTTTGACGTTCCTTGCTCGGCTTCGTAGCCTTGCCGTTCAGAGGTGTGGGAGTGGGTTTTGAGGAGCCGCATCTTCGACTCATGTTTTAGTTCGTGGCTTTTCTACGGAATTTTACTCTATTTCTGCATATACGGCCTCATCCAGCAAGTGGAGCTCAAGTGTTATGTACTGTGGTATTGATCGTGAATACGTTTGAGTACATCTCTTGTTATGGTACTGCTGGTATGATGTGGAAACGTTTGGTAAATACCTGGTATCAGGTATAAGAACCGTATTGGTAGTACTTGGGAGGCGTATCTTATGTGGGAACCGGGGATGGTTCCCAGATGGCTTTTGGCCATCTCACCTGCCTTTTCAGTCGTTCGTCACGGAAAGGAATAAAGCTGCTCTTCTTCTATCTCTAAGCAAACAACACACGTGAGTACCAACGAGTACCCGTTCCATAGGCTGACCTGGCTAGGGATACCCTATCCTCTTACACCTAGCATTATCACAGGTAATGAAAAAAAAACTTGACCTAATGTTTTCTGGGATCACAACGGTCCGGTTTCTTCCCTCCAATATAGGGGGGGGGGTGTGGGGTATCTGGGATTCAGATCCGCGCATACACTCGACCCAACCCGACTTTCTTAGTGCGTGCGTCCTTACAGTAGTTCATATCTGGTACAAACTGTAGGTGTCCGGTACTACAGAATCTTACTACATAACGTGCCCTCGGGGTGAAAACCAGAGATTATTCGAAGACGCGCGAATCGACTTCCTTGTCGTAGAAACTAACTGCTGATGCTGTGCAAAAGTGAAAAGATGTCAAAGTAGTAGTATATGTTTGTCCCTCCCTATCCTCCTGGCGTTGTGCCCGCGCTCGCCGTTGGGAGCGACTAAACAGGCCTGTGACCTGTGAGCTTGAATTTCCCTGCAGCTACTATACGTACGTCTTTATAAAGGGGTTTATATAGAGTTTATGGATGTCACCCTAGGACTTCGTCGCCAAAAAAAATGGTGGAAATTCAGTACATTGTTCGGCATGTGAAGGTTCAGCACATTTCATAATGCGCGTATATATTTATAGGGCAACCACAACAAAATCGGAGAGATTAAGATTTGCTGTTGTAGATAACCCTTTATAGATCCGGTACCTCGAATATCGATATAACATAGTAAGTATGTGCAAGGTTCAGAAGCGTGCCAAGGCGGCGAAATAACAGGGCCGCGTTTTTCGGTCAAGGAACCA
The DNA here is from genome assembly GCA_008828725.1 of Saccharina japonica. Classification (NCBI taxonomy): domain Eukaryota; class Phaeophyceae; order Laminariales; family Laminariaceae; genus Saccharina; species Saccharina japonica. The sequence continues at coordinate 310,756 of MEHQ01000930.1, read as the reverse complement.
ACTATTATTAGTAGATAGTAGAGCTTACCAGTTATTCGACACTACTATGGATGACGCACTGAGTGTGCACGAGACGAAGAGGACTTACCCTATACATTGGTTGATTGGGTTAGGGTAAGATTGGAAACCGTTAGGGTTACAGCTCAGTACGTACATACTTGTATTCGTACATTTTACACAGCGACCCTCAACCATGGTGTCGAGCAAGTAAGTGGTGAACTCTCCGCTTGAACCACCTGAGGATCAATCTGAATATTCCGACTGGGCAAGCGAGGGCAGGCAACCAGACAGAGGCAGGCGTGTGTCAGACACAAGGTCGACCACGTCTACAGGGTTCACAGAACACGATCTCCAAAACACCTGGAAATGCCGAGGATCGCATAGGTTTGACATGCTGTACCGGCAGCACCAACATCATACAGCAGTATGTATTATACGTATATAGTAATATGCATAGCAGGGTCCTCTTTGAAGAAAAATATACAAAGAAAGTACAAAAAACTGTCTTGATCTCGTCTTACTCGCACCAGCTACACAAAAAAATATACCAGGTACACCATAATATACCTGGTATATACCAGTATATATAATAATACAAGTAGTATTAGTAGTTCAGCCTACTCAAGGTAAAAGTCGCTACATGTCACGTCCCGATCTGGGCGGGTGCCGTGCGTAGCGATTCTCAATAAAAACCCAACAGCGGTTTTCTACGATTGCTTCGCCTTGTGGAGGGGCGGGGGAGGGGCCGGGGGGGGGGGGGGGCGTACACCGGTGAAAAAAACAAAGCGGCAGTGGCACGGGGGGATTTAAGACAGCGAGGGCAGACCACACGACTACGGTGCTACATAAGTTCTTCTCCGTGCATCTATATAATATTAATATTAATAGTAGTTATCCGCACATCCATACCCACGATATCATAGGGGCGAGGTTTCTGGGGTAGCACCATCATTGCTACGGTTAACCTCCGAACCGCCATCCCGAGGATACAGCATACCAGGTACCAAACACACTTCGTATACGTAGCCCTATCATAACTCTACCAGCTCTTCATATGACTGCTATATCATAGCTTCGGCTTGATTGAGCGATAACAAAACTCAACTACTATTAATAGGAGATGCACAAACAACATAAAAGTACTGTAAAACGCCCGTCAAGAGACGCGATACTGCCGCAACTCCCCCCCCCCCCCCCCCCCCCCCCCCCCCCCCTCGCGCCTTCATGAAACACCAGGATAACTAAACTATTGGTAGGTTCAGGTTCACAGATCAAGAAGGCCGCTGTGCTCATGGCTCTGACGACTTAGCGCAACTAATGCGGCCCTCGCTGGCCACCGGCAGCAGACTGCTGTTGTGTTGCACGGCTTTGTCCGAAAATATGCGTTCCTTCCTTTTCCCAAACAAAATTCCCCACGAAAATTTCCTGATATCAGCGCCCCACAAAAACCCTTACCCTTGCAAGCACACCAAAGCCAACATTCCTCACGACGGGAAAAATGGTGGCGATTGCGACAATAGCGACAACGAAAATAAAAGTAAAACTAAAAATTGTGGGAAAACCTATCGATCTCTGTCTCGAGACTTCAAAAACTAAACAAACAAAAAAATGCAAAGGGGTGTAGTTAGTAGGCTATCTACGTCGGATCTGACCGGGTATCTAGTATCTACGCGGGCACTTGCTCCGGTTACCCGGTATTTATCCAGGTATGACCAACCAACATAACCAGGTTTGGTACCTGGATACCTCGGAGTATATACCGTCCTAAACACACCCTCGAAAAAATGCTATTTGCGCCGCCCCAGGAAGCTGGCCATCGCTCCTCCCTTCCGTGGCCGCTCCTCCGTGTCGGGTCCTAGATGCTGCAGCGCTGCCGATAACGTCGCTATACAAAAGCCTGTTTCGGTTCGATACAGCACAGGGTTCCCGGAGAGACGCGGGGAGGCGGTGGGCACGAACAAACAGACGAACAAATAAGCCAACAAACAAACAGACACACAGACAGACAGACAGCCAGACAGACAGACAGCCAGACAGCCAGACAGACAGACAGACAGACAGACAGACAGACAGACAGACAGACAGACAGCCAGACAGACAGCCAGACAGCCACACAGACAGGTAGACAGACAGACAGACAGACAGACAGACAGGCAGACAGACAGACAGACAGACAGACAGACAGGCAGGCAGACAGACAGACAGATAGGCAGGCAGACAGACAGACAGACAGACAGACAGACAAACAAACAAGCACACAAACATGGCAATATGAGCGAGATAACGTAGCTCAGAAACAACATGATGTGTATTTAGGGCACAACAGCGCACCCCGAGCGATACTGACGAGCGTAAAACCAGAGACAAAGCTGACGACGGCCCAAGAACGATTTTCCAGCCCCTTAAGTACTGAATCGTACTCGCTCACACGTACCAACACCAGACGTATACCCCCCCCCCCCCCACTTCCCCACCCTCTATCTGCTCATCGTCACTAAACATAGCTCAAGCGGTGTAAACATATTGGGCAGGCGTTTACGTCGCGAATTGGGCACCCCGTCCAATACAAAATACTCCTTGTTTGTTTTTAATCGATGATGCCATCTCCTACCGCATCACCGCGCTCAATGAAAAGCCTGTTTGCCGGGATAGGATCACCCCTCCCCCCAACCCCCCACCCCGACTTCTCGACCCCCCCCCGCCTCCCCTAATGCAACTCCGAGCCTCCCCCGTGTCACACACACAAACCTACACATGACAGCTGCATATACATACGCTCACCCCTAGGACACAAAAAGGCATGGTTGGAAATAAGTATTAACTCACCCGCTTCCCCCATCATCTTTTTGGGATCGCACAGGGCTTCGAGGACGGCCGACTGCACCGCCAGCCCTTCCACCCTCGAATTGACCAGGACAAAGATAAAGATGGGCAGGAAGTCGTCCGCGCCGAGGTGGTCAGCTTTTTCGCCAGAGTGCTCGGCCAGATACAAGGCCGGGATGTCGTGCGCCACCGCCACGAGCGCATCAAGCTGCAACAAGAGGGGGTTTCCAAGCAGGGGGGGGGGCACGAGGACGGGGCACGGGGACGCAGGACAGGACACGAGACACGGTGGAGTGAGGTTGAGTGGATGGAGGCGCCAAAACGAAACAAGTGGGAAGCGAAGAAAGCGAGCTGAAAACAAAACAAACCGCCCACAACGCACCACGCAGCAGGCCACCTCGCTCCGGTCCCGACAAACAACACAATGCTACGTATCATACGTAGATACGTAATGCTGCTGCGCGGATCTGGAAGGAACGTTTTTTGCAGAAAAGCGGCGGAGAATATTTTTTGTGACCCCATTACTGCTGCAAAAACTACCCCGCACTAATTCCAAGTAGTTTTTCCCAAAACATAGTGGGCGTAGTTCCGAAAGGCCTTCAGTTAGTGTCACTTACTGTACGTCGGCGGCTGATGTTATGCTCATTTTATCACGTTTTGTACATTGCAGCGCCAGCGCAATGCAAATCAGAGGTCATTATCGGGAGGTGAAACGTCACAACGGTCAGTCTGCCGGCGTTTACTGCCGCGGTACACACTCTGTAGAAGCAACCGCTCGCGTGCCGAACGGCAAGGATTGGCGACGGGTCGAACGTAAGCCCCCCCCCCATGAGTAGTATATGGCCATACGACTACGGCCATGCATGGATATGAAGTACAACCCCCATGAGTCCCCCCCCCCCCCGCTCCCCCCTCCTCAACGCATTTTTACGTCGAGACTGCACCGCCGATCACACTCGCCGAAGCGCCAAGCCCCACCGTTCCCCATCCCTCCCTTCCTGGCCCCCCCCCCCCCCCTTCCGCTCTCCCTCGCGCGCTTCACTTCAATTCACCTTGTCGCACGGCAGCGTGAACGAGCCCACGGTCCGCAGCAGCTTCACCGAGCTCCGCCAGCTGCTCGGAGATATGCTCCTGATCGGGATGCCGTGGAAGGACTGCGGCTTGCCTCGAGCTTCCTCGAGGCCCAGCCCGACGGCCTTTTCCAGTCGGGCCGTCGGACCCTCCGTTCGCAACAGCTCGTAAAGTCTTAAGGGAGATTTCGCACATAGCGGGCGGCGGGGGGAGGCGAAGGGAGGGAGAGACGGGGGAGGAGGGTACTCATTGTCATACATGGCCGTACGTAGTCGTATGACAACAGACGCTCGCACCCTTACAATGGGGGGGGGGGGGGGGGGGAGAGGAACGGGTGTGTCGAGCGAAAAGCGAAAAGGGGGACGACGAGGACAACAACGTTAACTACTACTTTGTGGAAATATGTGCCATACTTCCAGGCCGTAATCTTGCACATACTTGTCCCCATCTCTTCGACTAGGCTTGCTTGTCCAGCAGTGGATATCATCTGTCGCATGTTTCACTTGATTCGAGCAATTTCTGCGATGTGCACGACACGGCAGTCCGCGCTCAGCGTGCACCCGCCCTGCTTTCTTTGCCGTACAAATACAGCAAGCGGAGACAGCGCACACCTTGGTACGTGCACATCTCCGCGAAAAATGGGCGGCCACGTCGCGTACTATTAACAGACCCAAAGCGTGCTACGGTAGAGGTAGCACTTTTTGGCTGAATCGTTTTCTGAACGATCAGGATCCTTAACCCAAATTCGTCGACTTTCATTCTTGTGACGAAATATGTTTCAGAGTATACTTCGGTCAGAATATTTATCATCCGGCAGCACTTTTATTTTCCTCCAAAATCATTTTTTCGGTGAGGTATGACGCTCCTTAAGTGAGAAGCTCAGGAAAAACATGGTGCACCTCTATCGTAGCATGTGTCACTCCGCCATTTTGTAATCACAATTCCGACCCCCGCGTCCCTCGCAATTTTCCAATCAAATTCAGCGGTTCTTCCAACAACATCCAGCGGGTATCCGGGGAAGCATGGGGACACACACAGCGCGCATCGACTAACTACAGACAGAGCCAACAGGAGGGAAACGCGGTACAATTTCCGGCTTCTGGCATGACTGTCTTCCGACAAAAGACTCCAATGCCTAGATACTCCAAATTATATTTCACTACTGCGACTACACTACTACTACAACTACAACTACAACTACTACTGCTACTGCTACTACTACTACTACTACTACTACTACTACTACTACTACTACTACTACTACTACTACTACTACTACTACTACTACTACTACTACTGCTACTACTACAACAACACCTTCTACTTCTAGTACAGTACTATCATGACTACCATAACTACTGTTACCGTCAAAGGAAAACGCATTGCGATAGACACCCGCGTCTGCCATCCTCCTCACACCTCTCACAACCATCCAGGAAGCGAACGACTAGACACCAAATAAAAAATACACACACACATTTCAACGTCACACCAAGTCACCTTCCCATGATCGGCACGAAAACTTCCGCCTCCACTTGCCGCCTCACGCTCCCTGAGATCAGCTCGAGCGCTTCATCCTCCTCCTCCAGTTTATCCAACTCTGAGTGGTCGTCGCTCTTCCCCTCCCCCCTCCCCCCCGTTCCCCGCCCAACAGCTTCCTGGCCTCTCGAACTCAAAGGGTCGGACCCTGGCCGGCTGCCTCCCCCTGCTGCCGTGGACGTGTTGCCACCAAAACCGTCTCTTCCGGCATTTGCTGCCGATCTCGCTGCCGATCTCGCTGCCGATCTCGCCGAAGCTCGCACCTTCACGCACAAAGCAGACGGTGGCAGCACGAGTCGGGAGGCGCGGGGGGGGCGGGGGACGTTTTACGGACGTAACCCGAACCCTGCGAAGATGTTAAAGGAAAGTGATCCCAGGCTGAAGAAGAGAGTGATACGGGAAGCCGCGAAACGTGGCAGCCTCACGCCTGACGCTTCCGCCCACTTGCCCACCCACGCAAGCACTCGCCCACTCACCCACCCACCCATCTACCCACCCACTTGCCCACCCAACTACTTCACCTACCTACTTTACCCACCCACCCACTCACCCACCCCCCCACACATCCAACCTTTCCGCCCACCCACCCACCCACCATGTCGCGAAGCTCCTCGAAGCAGCCCTCGGTGACAACGTACTGCAGGTGCTCGATGACCTCGGGGAGCCTCTTGAGGACGGCGTCCGCCGACATGGCCTTCTTGCCCCGCGACACAGGGCCGTCGCACGCGTCCCTCACGAACTCGGCCACGGCTCGCTCCAGCGGCGGTAGTCGGAGGACCTGCCACGCGCGAACCTGAACAAGCCAAGCAGCCGACCAATTTTTACGCCGAAGGTGTCAAAGCCGCAACGCGAGCAAGCGCCGGAGGAACATCCGCAACACCCGACAGATCACGATTTGCTTGCAGATCGTCTCGTTAGATCCCTACGAAGTATATTTATACACATTGTAACAAAAAGCAATCAGCAGTGATATCGGTTATTTCGTCGAAACTCATCATTTTTCGCAAGCTGTGTATGTCGTTGTAAGAGGCTGTTGCAGGATCTGAATCATACGACCAGGACAGACCTAATCCAGGGAATGTGTGCATATATCATGCAGATTATATATACGGTTCCCATTCGGCAACAATAGCTACGTAGATCATACAGATCAGGAATACATTTCCCCTGAAATAACTAGATACGAAGTGGAGATCGGTGATCTGTCATATCGAACGGCCATGGGTGCGTAGTGCGTAGGCGCACTAACCGCCCAGTACTCTCGGTCGCTGGCACATTTTTTTTTAATCGACTGCAGTCGTTTGATTGGTAGAAAAAAACAAAATAACGAATTTTATGATTGGTGGGAAATACCTGGATGACACGTGACGTCATCCAAGGCGACTTTCTGTTCATTCATGTTTTTTGCCATGGATGGCGCCAGCGCGGTTCTCTGATTGGTCCATACCAGGTACATAAATGGTATTTTTTAATGGAGTGTTGTGATTGGTGGAAAATCCCTACTAGATGATACCTGATACAAGACGTCATCCAAAGGCTTCTCCCCCGCACGACGGTTATTTTACGTATGACACATACCGCCACCACCACCACGGTGGTGAATAGTGAATATAACATCTTGCGGTCGTTGCAACCGAGGAGTTCCACACCTGGAGGGCTTGTCGGAGCTCTCTTTCCGGCCGACTCCGCTGGAGCCGCTCCAGTGTCTCCACGCGCGGGCTGGTGCCCAGGAAGTCCTGCAGCAGGTGGGCCACGTGCGCCGAAGAGGGGTGGAGCGGACCCATGTACAGGAGGCTGCACAGCCGCTGAAGATACGACTCAAGCCTGCATTGATAAGAGCGGGACGCCAGAGGACAAGTGAAGACCGCCGCTTTTGTTGTTCGCGAGCGAGATAAACACAGAGAAGAAAACGAGGGGCTTCAAAACTGTTTAATAAATGCAAAGGCGGTGCAAATTTCGGGGTGCGGGGTGGGCGAGGCAACGCTTCTTGGTCACCCTGCGGTGTGTGTGTGTGGTGGTCTGGTGTAGGTGCGGTAACACTAGTGTTGACGCGAAAACGATTACTTTACGTATAACAGGCATGATATATACATCGGCCACGACCCTCCTGATGCATCACATCGAGCAGAAAGTCGAAAATGTCAAGTTACTTAGTTCGACGTAAGCCAAGAGGGGCATGCTTGCTGATGCACGAAAGAAAGGTACGCCTACGCATCGGCACTGGAAAAGTAACGTCTTCCTTAGATCTACCGGCCCGCGAAAACACCCTCAAACAAAACCCAAGCCCAAGCTCCGGTCAACCTCCTCTCTCAACGTCTGGCGCCAAGGTCTAACTCCCGCATTACAGTATCACCCGCGGCTGCATAGTGACACCGCAAATATCGATCGCGCCCCAAGCGCCCCACCTCAAACACTTCCCCGCGCTCCCAACAGCACTGAAGCGGGGCGCCAAAGTCAAGGGTAAGACTCGTAGGCAGAAAATATGCTACGAATCATAAAGAGACCGACATTTTCGAGGGCGTCAAGGCCTATTCTGCAGGGCTTTTCACGGGTCGGGTCAAACCTCGCGGGTCGGGTCGGGTCGAGTCGGATCGGGTCACATAACCCGACTCCAACTCTACGTGTGAGGTTTCGAAGACCTCCTGACCCAACCCGATCGGACCCGGTCCGACCCCACTCGCGGGTCGGGCTACGACTCATGAGCAGCCCTGGTTAGGCCCTAACACTCCGTTTTTTTAGTGTAACAGGGCGGTCAGTCAAGAGGGTCAAACCGCGGTCTCCTCGTATCGTAACCTTTTTTCGTGGGCAGCAGCGCTCACCTTGGCCGACGAGCCTCCACCATCCCGGGCGTCTCCTTCACATCCGGCAGCCAGGGCGGAAAGTCCAGACGCGCCAAGCTCGGCCGCAGCCCCGTGCACACCTCCCACAGCTCGGCGAACTCCGCGTGGCATCGGTGCACCCTCCACTCGGCCCCGCTCTCCACGTCCATCACCCACACCACGTACGAGGTGGACCGCGAGGCGGCATCGCCGCCACCGCCGCCGCTGGCGCCGTTCGGTCTGCCCGAACCGGCAGCCGAGGGCGGCGGCGGCGCGGGCCCCAAAACGCGAACGTTCAGCGCCTTTCGGATCCCCTGGGTAGGGACCACCGTGCGTCGTCGCGCGGCCTTGCTCTCAAGTGCCACCAGTTGCGGCCACGGCGACCAGCAAGGCCCGTTTTCTTCCCGGTTCTCGATAGCTTGGGCGGGGGATCTTCGTCCGGCTGGCGCGGACCCCGGCTTCGCCCCCTGCCCACCAATAACCGACAGAGGATCGCTGAACAACGGATGCCCCAAGAGAGCCGTCCCGATCCTTTCAAGGTCCGCCGGATGGTCGTCATCGTCGTCGTCATCGTCTTCTCGGCCCTCGTAGCTTCCACGCTTCTTCGCTGCAGCAGACGCCGGGGACTGTTCGCCCCCGCTGCTGTCCGACTCGTCCCACCTCATGGACTCGCCGGGCTGCCACCGGTGCGCCATCGCCGCGATGACCTCCCGCGACGGGCGGTGGGCCATGCCAGCGACCGACAGCCAGAGCTCCCCGGTGTCCCACTGCCTCGCCCGGTCGCTGATCTGGCAGTACAGCGTGGAGATGTCCGCGGACTCGGAAGGTTTTAGGAGCTTCTCCTCCTCGAGAACCTCCAGCAGTCGCCGCGCTCGTCCCTGCCCCCTCTCTGCGCCGTAACTATCTCTGCTGCCGCTGCCACCGCTGTCGCCACCCCGTCGCCATGCCTCCTCCCCCGCTGCTGCCGCCGCCACTTCTCCCCATTCTTCCGTCTGCGCTACCCCGTGGCTCATGCCGTTTTCTACGTCGGTCACCGCCGCCTGGGGCAGAGGTCCGTCGCCCCGCATCATGTGCAGGATAACGACGCCCATGAGCTCGCCCATGTAGGACACGAGCTGGTCCATGTCCCATCTCTCGGACTCGAAATCGAGCTCTTCGACCCCCAGTAGCTCGTCTCCTTCCTGTACGCCCGCCTCCTGGTGGGTTAGGTGAAAACAGTGGCCGAGACGAAAAGCAAAAAAACACACATTTACACTCGGTAGCTTCAGCAAAGAAGGGAAAGCGAAGAAACAAGAGAAGCGAACAATCAATCAACCAACCAACCAACCCAACAGCCAACCAACCAACTAACCTGCCAATCAACCAATCAACCAACTAAACAGCGCATCAACCAACCAACCAATCAACCAAACAACGAATCAATCAACTAACTAACTAACCAACTAACTAATCAACCGAAACCAACTAACCAACTAACTAATCGACCAACCAGCCAACCAACCGAGCAGAACAGACTATGAGCGCCTCAGCAGACTAATCATGCCAAAGGAAATATACTCGTAGCTAAGTACCTGGACGATGTGGCAAACAAGACTGACAACCAGCAAACCAATCAACGAACCAACAAATCAACTAACCAAAACAAAACGACCGAATAACCAAATCAATGTCAAGAGCCCCACAGACAACGAACGCACCGCTGTCCAGACAATCGTCACGTCGGGAGAGAAAAACAAAAAAAAACGAGTCTCCTCGGGCAACACATTCAACGCACACCGCGGCGCCGAAAGAGCGCGCGGGCGGAGGGGGGGGGGGAACTCACGCACTTTCGAAAAATCCTCCAAAAACACAAGACAAAACAGGCCACCGCGACCAACAAGACTTACGGCGTCTCAAACAGCCGCAAGGCAAGGCCGTGACTCCGTCACTTCGTGTCTAAGCCAGACCGACGCCACGCTCACCTCCGCCGAACCCGGCGACCCATCCGCCAGCGCCTGCAACTTGTACACGAAAAATCGTCCGCAGATATCCTTCACCGTGATGCCGAGGCCGATCGCACCCTTGTCCACCGCGACGTGGAACCTCGTGCCCGGCCGGTACGCGGCTATTCGGTCCGCCGATGAGGCCGTCTCCACGTTCCGAACGGCCGCCGGCGACCCTTCGCGCCGCGGCTGCTCGACCCCGAGCGGCGGGCTCGCGTCCGCGCTACCCACGACGGCAGCGGCTCGCTCTCGGTTGAGGTCTCTCCGCGCTCGTTCGGCGCGCCTTCTGCTTAACTCCTGCGTTTCCCCCTCCCCCGCCCCCCCCCTCCCGGCCCTACCCCTAACCCATCCGCCGTCGCCGTCGTCGTTGTCGTCGTCTTCGTCGTCCCTTGTCCCCCACCCGGTGCCACCGCCACCCCTATTTGAGGTTTGCGTCGTCTCAGCGCCGCCGAAAGACAGCTCTGCTAGCGCTCTGGGCGGGGTGAACGCCGCAGAGGCCGGCTTGATCGAAGGTCTGGCCAAAGGCTTCGCCGATGGCTTCGCCGAAGGCTTCGCCGAAGGCTTCACCGAGGGCATCGCCGACGAAGCCACAGACAAGGGATGCCGCCAGCCAAGCCTTTCTTCTTCGGAGCCTCCGTCGGCTTGCCGATCCCTCACTGCTGCTGCTGCTGCTGCTGTGGGATCGTGGCCCGGCCGCACAATCGGGCTCAGGTGGACCGGCTCAACACTATCGTCGTCCTCGTCGTCGTTACCGACGCCGTTTAGGTGGATTAATGGCTCCACGCACGGTGGCGCTTCCTCCATGCCGTCTGCCGCAGCAGCCGCGGCAACGGCGGCGGCGGCGGCGGCGGAGGGGGGGGGCGGCGGCACCCTGAGAAACCTAGGAGAAAGCGAAACGATGGACCCTCGCCTCGGCATCTGCAGCTCGTTCAAGAGCCCCAGCTCTCCGGACCCGATCACATACCGCTCCGTGCTCTCCCAGGGAAGTTTCTGAGGACCACTCTCTGGAAGCGCGGCGCTCGAGAAGGGATTCGAGGGAGCTTCCGCGTGTATCGGCCGCCCCCCGTGTCCGGTCGCGGCTGCGGCGCCGCCCTCGTGTCGAGCCGGCGGCGAAGGGTAGGGATGTCCGGTTTCCTCTGTCGGCGCGGGTAGAAGAGATGATGCATCCTCCCAACGAAGCTCTTCTACTTGTCGAGGGGTTCGCGGAGGGTGTCCTTCGGGTTCGGGTACAGCACTGGCTCCGGATTGGGCTGCACGAGAGGAGACAAAGAGAGGGGAAAGCGGAGCGGAAAACGAAAAAAAAAAAAAAACGGCGGGAGAGTGGGTGTCCCTACTGCTGTAGCTTTCTTTGCTCGGAAGTTCCAGGCAGGGAGAAACAACACAAAACAATGTTCCCTCTATTTGTCGCCGCTCCGTGCGTTCCATTCGCGTACGTATGATATCATAGAACGGTTGAATAACTTCCAGTTGGTTGACCGCACGTCGACAGCTGATGTTGAAGTTTTTTCTCGCAAAAATTGTTCGTCGGTCGCGCGGCCACTGCCGTTGTCTCAAGAGCCTACTCTATCCGATTATACCCCGGGGTGTCTGTTGCCGCTCTCGCGCGGCTTGGCGTATATACGGCTGCAGCTGAGGCGAAACAAATCTACATCTGCATACGTTGCAGTAGTACACCGGTAAATATATACAACTGCGGAAATATCTACCACAATGGATCCAAAAACCAGGGTATCCCCCTACAGATACACGCCATATTTGGTTATGATCCCTCCGTAACAATGAGAGCTACCCTATCTTACAGTCAGCAGGGTATATTTCACCTGGTATGATACCGTATGTGTAACACGCAAGACAACGCCCCCCCCCCCGATCGTGTATACGAACTCCAAAGCTTTTTTGGTTGACAACGGCGAGGAGAGAGTAAACGCCGAGCGACGACTCTTATCTATGGAAAAGCTCTCGACGACACCTGTCCATAAAGCCAACATTTTCGTTGTGTGTGCCCCTCTTAATGGTTTGGAGATAAAAATCGGCTCTTGAAATTTGTCCCAGAGGGGTTTGTTATCTTGATTACAGTATACGGTACATGTACTGTATACAGGCAGTGGCGGTCCCTCACTCGTGCCGCTATGTGCCAGCCTGAAAAACCGGCACTACTGCTGCGGCAACCGGCACTATACTCCGGATTGGGGAATATATAGGTTTTACGAGTCTGGAAATGAAAAACTGCTGTGCCTGCCGAAGATACTGGCACTGCTCCGGCAACCGGCGCTATTCAACCGGCACTACTGCTCTGCATGTATATATAACCTGGTACAATAGACACAGTACACGGTAGTATATAACATGAGCCTACGCAGCAGTCCTGCTTGCTGTAGAAGTCTGCTCTGTTACAAACATGGTGCTGCTCTCGAGTGTTCGCCGCGAGCACTACTGTCCGTGTGTTCCACCAGACTTAGACGGCATGAGCGACTGCACCTTCAACTCACCCTCGGCGTTGAAGTTGTCGAGGCTAGAGATGGTCAGGGCCTCGTCCACAGCCGCCGAAAAATCACCGCCGCAGTTTCGCCACACCGAGGTCAGGGTCTGATCTGGAAGGTCTGGGAACATCTCGAACAGAGCCTGTTGTACATATATATCGCGGAAAAATGCGACGTTTTTATTCGCACATCCGCGTTACCACGGACCACGGGCAGAGAGTAGCCAGAGCAACGGGAAGAGGGAGGGAAGGGGGGTGAGGTTGCTCTCATGGTGTGCAGACGGACGTATCGGTCAAGCCAAAAAAAATGCTACCTGGTACCCGCCGCTGCTACTGCTGTTGTCCTTCTGTAGGTATGATATCATACCCTCGTATGATACGTATCATATTATATTGTAGACTTTACAATGGTCCTATTTACTATAGCCCTCCGTAATATTGCAAGCAGAGCTGTGCGTGCAGATTGCTAAAGCAGCATTACGTGTATATGTACATGCTAGTAATAGTGCTCTGGATAAGTACTTGTGCTTGTGTTGCTGCAGTAACATCTGCAGCACCGGTCCTATAACACTGTACTACTACTGCTGTAATACGCACCAGATACGGAGTGCTACTATTAATACTAGTGTACTGCTCTTCGTATGTACGACTGCTGCTACTGCTGCTGTGGAGCTCTTAGATTATCAAAGCTACGGCGGTACTAACGGTACTTAACACCTACAGTAGTACCTGTGGTACATACATTGCGTGCTACATAAGTGCTGTTGTAGATACCTCGTTTCGCAAGGGAACTCGCAATACACTCAGTTCAAGCATTAATAGACGTCGCTACGATACTGATAGCAGCAAAAACAGCACCGCCGCTACGATGCACGAGGAAGGTTGTGGACAGCTACGCTTGCCTCTGGTAGTCCATACTCGTGCATTACTACTCTGAACTGCGAGTACATATTGCTTGTATCAATAGACGTCGCCGAGAAAAGGAGAGGGTTATGGGGGTTCGGGAACCGAACCAAGGAACAATCCGTGGAATGAGAAGATATATCAATACATAGCTTTATCTTCTTTGGTTCGGAAGCTTTCCTCGGCATATCTTGGCACCTCACAGCCACTCTCAGCCTCTAATTGCCGAAGCAAAAGTTATTTGCTTTCCGTACGTTCCGGAGTTTCTGTGTTTTTATTTCTAAAATTGTAATTTCAACCTTTTTACAAAACATTTTTGATACGACGTACTTGATTTTTTTTAAACATTTCCGGTTTTGGGTTCGTGCGTGTACCCAGTGAGCACGACAGCGCGTGCGAGCCCGGCACCACCGCGGGTATATGGGAGGGCGCTGGCCAGTAGAGGGGGGGGTCAGAAGGAGCGCGGTCGTTTTTTTCGTGGCTAGGCGTGGCGTGTCCACCGAGACACGAGGGGAACATGAAGGTCCTCACTATTGCTGCTGCTGCAATGAATCCAGTATGTATGTCCGAAATTATAAGGATTTTTTAGTCTATAATAAAAGAACATTCAAGCCAAGTTCAAGCGGTGCGTTATTTGTCGAAAAACTATTTATCTATCTACTCTTGATCTACTACGAGTACTGCTGTATGCATTTGCAAGTCGCCTGTACGTTTGTTGGTTCTTTGTGTGTGTGTTTTTTTTTGTGTCGTACTGCTGTCGCCGTACACAGGTATGATACTTGATTTGCCACAGAATATATGCCACATACCAGTACTCCTGCATCACAATACAGCGGTAGACAGGTACTGCTGTACGTTCAGTTGCGTACAGCAGTAAGTATTTCGCTGCATCGCACCATGAATCTCTTTGGCCTTTTCAAGTTGGTCTTTACACATCGTGGACCTCTTCTGCCCCTTTTCTTAAGTTGCGCGAGCGTAGCGGGCGGCTGTCCCTCGGAGCGAAGCTTTGCTTTCTTCGCGATGTTTTTTCGTGTTGGAAGATAAAAAAAATCACCAGTATTGTTTCTGTCCTGTATTTGCCGTCATACATGTGGAGCTCTTGGCATTATCAAGTCGCCAGTTGCAAAAACATTACATGTTCCTCTTTTACGCTTTTCACATTTGGTTCTATTCTTCCTTCCGCGAGCGTAGCGGGCGGCGTTAGCCGCCCGCGCAGCGGAGCTCTTGTAAATGGATACGTTTGCCTACCCCACTTCGGAGGCCAGCCTTGACACATTCCTGGCCTCTCAGCCTCTCAGCCTACTCTCAGCTATTGATTGCCGAAGGAAAAATTAAAATTCCTTTTTCGGGATCGGTCCTGGAATTATTTTTCGTATTCGTTTCTTCGATTATTTTCTTCGATTCATCCAAAAAAGAGAGTGGCGCTTTGCGCACGAAGCATCATGCACGGCCGATGATTACTCGCCTTACACGGAATGAGATGGCACCAAAATCTTCGAGGCTGTATATATGCGTCATTGCTCTGGGAGTGGTGATTGCGAAGGCTGAGAGACGTTGAAGAACTACTGTGTCTGGACCTGTCGCCCGAATGTGGCAGCCTCACCAAAAAAAAAATTCTTCTTGGTTTTGTTTTTGTTGTCCCGTTTGCCGTGTACATTTCGCCGTGCAATAGGATACAAAATACGGAGTACCACACACATTATCACGAAAAAGGCACAAATCACACCCAGCAGCGCCTAGCTGTGTGCCGTGCATTCTCTTTCGAGCATACGTACGAGTATAATACAGCTTTGTTGTTCTGGAGCATGAAGCTCTTGGCATTTCCAAGTCACCTGTTTCCTGCTTATTTCCTGTGCCATCTGTGACTTTCTTTCATATAATACTATGTTGTGTCCTTGATGAGCGAGCGTAGCGGGCGGAAACGCCTGCTACGCGAAGAGCCTGGTACCAAGTACGATGCACGAGGGAGGTTATGGACAGCTATGTAGGCTTTCCTCAGGTTCTAGTAATACGCATACCTTGGGAGTTCATACTCTTGTCTTACTGCTGCTACGTGTTACTACTGTAGGCTCAGGAGAGCAGACCTCGGCGACTGCTATACTACAGGCAGACCAAGTATTCTGTGTTTATGATGCAAGTAATATGATTATAGGTGTGTTGGCGTGTTCTGGGGAGGGATCATTTGCGTTGGTGGTATATAGCAACGACGGGGCATTGTTTGGGCATTCTTTTTTTATCGTTTATCACGCGGTGAGTGGCAAATATCGTCTATCAACGTGAGGGGCAATACCAACAGCAGCAGCAGGACGGGACGGTCATGGACTGGGACTGGGTAGAACACACGGAACAGACAAGTCAGCAGTGCTGCTGCTACTGCTGCTGTATTACACATACATACGTAGCTGGCCAGCAGTTGCTGGCCTAGAGAGAGAAGACCGCGCCTACTAAACGAACGGTTTGCGCCCGCAAACTTTATCGTATGACACGATACGATATCACAGCTGGCCAGTATTCGTACAGCAGTACGCGTACATAGTACTGCAGTAGTACTCGACGCTCGACGCACACCCACCCCCCCACACGATGATGACGACACGAATGGGTCGACGAAGACCCACGAGCACTGATAAGCTGTTGAAGATACTCGTATTTATACGATAACAACTGATCCAAACAGCCAAGGGCAGAGCAAATGTTCTACTCGTATATTAGCTGTAGAGGGTCTGCCCTCTGCTCTAGCCAATTACCCCAAGGGTGTGGTACGACGTACAATAACATCGGAGTTATCGGAGTCACAGATCAGGCAGGTAGGCAGAGCTATCGTTACGTACCGTCGTACCGTATGCACGCTCGTATCACATCAGGTACGTAGAGTGCGTCGTGAAACAGCAGGAAGGCTCAAGCTTGCATTTTTTATACCACAGCACGTACACACGTGATTATATTGCCCATTCGTTCAGCAACTGCGTACTCACAGCGGCTCCATCGTCCATCCTTGCACTTCAACGTTGGAGAAAGGCAGCTTTCTTGCATGGCAGGCCGGCTGGTGGGTCGCCACTGTGCACTGCTATGCCCTGAGCAAGGAGCAGTTGTGCGCCCTAAACAACTTCGTCTCGCAGCTCGGGGTACCAAAAGCTAATTGCACCGCACCTTGTTCAATATCCTGGAAGGCCTTGTGTATCCGGGAAAAGGGCAACATCTCTCTGGGTTTGCGCACATGACATAGAAATGCCGTCTGCTCTCCCTGTCCCGGGCGACCTGCCACCCAAGGGACCCGACGAGGTAGATAACCTAGATATGTGGTGTAGACATGGAGTGTTGGCATCGCTGAACCGTGTGAAAACGAAGTCCATTTCGGCTTTCTTTATAGCACAAAGTTGGAAGATATACGTCCAAAACCCGCTCATTTACCTGTTGCTGCTCATATCCTTCCCGACCACCACCAGGAGACTTCGTCCACTAACGGCGAAACAGGACCCTCTCCGGCCTGCGCCGCAGACTTCTCTCCGATTCTTAAGTATGACGACCCCGTGTTAGCTAAACCACATGCGGGGTTCGATATGGGGACTGGCCCTGGCGCCCTTCCACAGCAGCAGCAGCAGCAGCAACAGCAGCAGTACGTTTCGCTGTCGGCCTCCTCCGACGAGCGACCTGCCGCGCCGGCGTCGGGCTCGTACGGCATTGGAGGCATCAGGAACAGAAGGCGGCCGCATGCTAAGGAAAACAACACGGCCGCTCTCAAAGCGATCATCCCGAACAAAGAGTGGATAGACGAGGCCGGGACGTGGGTCCAGACGGTGAGTTTGCGACGGTGGTGGTGTATACTGCTTGTTGTATGTGTGTTTTTTTCACTCGTTTTTTCGAAAGCTGTGTCTGATCGTAGAGAGGCTACATCAGCGAATCCCCTTGATTCTTCGAACGCGTGTACAACAATCTACGAGTACGAGTAGCATGTCGAACTCGCACACTAAGCAGTTTGTCGTACGAGTAGTCCTGCGAAGAAGAGTCCTCGCCGAATCAAATGTGGCATTTCACAACGAGTGAGTGTGGACCTGCCCATTACATTAGTTATCTCGCATTGCGGTCGTTTACAGAAGAAACACTTCCTCGCGCTTCGTACGAGCATGATGCGATGCTCCATGCATCTGTTATCATATGAACACAAGCGAAATACGAGTACTGCTGCTGTAGATGCAATGCATTTTCGTACGACTGATACGTTTTTCATCGAGCCGATAGTTGAATTACGACTTACAGCTGTAGTACTACAATACGATATAGTACACCTCACTATCAGTAAATGTAAGGGCCTTACGGGTATCGATATCATTAACACCCTGAACATCCTTTACACATTTCCGAACAAAGTAGTATATATAGTGGTGTACTGCACCTCAAGACGTGCCACAACAAGGAGTGCCCGTGCCCGCAGAGCAGAAACGGTTCTACCCAGTACGAAGAAACGATGCGGCCGACAAGTTTCACGTGGTGATTGATCTCTATTTACACTTGTTTCCACCGAAGGCTTCCAGCGCCGAACGGACGAGGGCGGAACTCGAATTGTTGCATGGCGAGGTGGACGCAAGGTTGTCCGCCTTCCAAGCGCGCCCAGGAGCGGTATGCGCGGTGCGAGAGCAGGTGTTCTCCGACCTCTACGACGAAGTTATCCGAGAGGTAAGCGGCCGGGAAACAATACTCTCGACACGAGTCTTGGATAATACTCGTAAGTCCAGACGCGCGCACGTGTGGTCTACCACTCTTGACGGAAATGCAAGCAACGTTTGGTTTACATATTAATGTTTCAACACTCCTTACATTTTCGTCCAGAGTCATACTTGTGACGACGATATATTAGCCTGTCCGGCGGCAGGACGAAGCTCTTAACAAAAAGACTCGTACCATAATTCAAGCTGTAGACCCCTAAGTCCAAGCACAACATAAGAAGCACAATGCGTACCGGCCCTCTCATGACAAGGCATGCCATAAAAAAAGGCCCCCATAAGAAACGCAGCCCGACACTTCCGAGGGAATAAGAAATTCGGAAGCGGTTACACGGATATTTGCGAGGAGCGCCCATTTCCTCAAATCAGAAATCTAACGAGGGCAACGGCCAGAACCTCTCGGCTTCGTGAGGGTGGGCAGTGACGTGTGCAAGGAAACACAAGGTCGGCTCCTGAATAGGCTTTAATATTACCGATGTCGCGTATCATACATGACATGCATACATGATTGTGGCGTAGTTTTCTTACATGTATCGTTCCATGATAAAATTATCTGACTCGTATCCGCAGATAACGCTCGAAAGTCCGGAAAGAGGCCTGCTTCTCCTGCGGCTGCGCGACGAGACGCGCATGAATCTGGATACCTACTCGGAGATCTACAGGTATTTACAGTAGTGCCTGGTATCACTATAGGGGTACCCTATATATACCCCCTATACGATATGATATGTCCATAGTTCTTAGTCATGTTTTTTTTGGCCGGAATGTGATAAATATATCGTATAGTATCACATCGCTTTATATAGGGGCTTCCATCCATATAGACCTATATAGCTATATGATATTTGGTATATGATATATAGGACCGCTATCAAGTAATATATAGGCCTATATAAGGTGATATAAGTTGATATATTGGCCTATATAAGCTTATACAAGTTGATGTATCGGCCAATATCGGGTGAAATACGTCATATAAGCCACCCCGATATACACTACGTGCGTATATCACAAATTGCAATTTGCTCTATTGACGATGTATCTGCATCTTTCGGATGTTATATCTTTGGTGGAATATATCGCTGTACGTATGATACTGTACGTATGAGTACGTCTGAAAGACGAGAACGCCGAAAACCTCATTTTCCTACACTCTAACCGGCACCTGTGGTAGTGCAGCCCACCACGGCTAGCTGTGCTCTTGTCTTGGAATTGGTGCTGTAGTAGCAGTTAAGATGGAGCAGGTTCGGCACGTGCTTCTTGTAGCGAAGTGGGGGCGGGAGGTAACTACAAAATAGTGGGAGGCGCTTCTCTTTGTCACAGTATAAAGTGCATTTTCTCGCGTTTTAGTAGTGTTGCTCGTCCCTCCAGTTTATGTTGTTTAGTATAATTCGCTGTAATTTGTCTTGTTTTGGTCTCTTGCGTTTTCGTTTTGGGTATTCCGGTTGTAGTCGGTGGGACCTAGTGACCTATGACATGGATCAGGGGGGTCGTTTTATGGACGCGAGGGAAAATATTATTAAATCAAAACATGAACCTGGAACGTGGTACTTTGTGCACCAGCAGTGATGCACACAATCCTGTGGTGCGTCATCGCGATATACTACTGTTGTTGTCTGCATTGCACCACACCACTACATGTACTTGAACTTCGCGGAGAAGGGGTTGCTGTATCAGCATTCATGCACACTGTGTAGTACGTAACAGGCACATATCGTCAAGTACCGATCCAGTGCGGTACCAGCGTGAAACAGGTCCCAACCACGACCGACAAAGTCTGATGATGTGACAGGATGATACGTGTATGTATGTATATGTGGTTGGCAGTAGCACACGATATCGATATATATAGGGCAGATAGCGAGTGACATATCACATTATATCAGTTATATGATATAGCACAAGATATACAGGGTATATCACACGATACACAGGGTATATCACATGATATATGTATGATTTATCACATTATATATAATATACCCTGCATATACCCCATTTCATATGGGTATATCGAAAAACGCTGGGGTATATGGACTTGACTAAAAAATCGCAACTTATAGTACTTATAGTCATGTTTTTTTAGGGGGTATATATAGATATCATATACCCCCCCGATTTTTAGGGTATACCAGGCACTAATTTACAGTCGAGCACTCTAGGATGAAGAATCGGCACAGACACTGGGTGTGCTGGATGTCGGCGGGTGGAAGGACGGTTTAATGTGAAGAATGCACATACACATTGTGGCGCAAGCCACGCGCCTAAGTCGTGTGATTCATCTGGCACATATATAGAAGTGGCAGGCATTCGAGATATATCTGAAACCCTTGGTTCCCCTGTGTCCCAACACAAAAAATAACGCTATACCAGTACATATTGAAAAAAACGCGAGCCTGAAATCCTTGGCTTCCCTGTGCAGTATTGCAACACCAAAGGCAAAAATCGCGGTGTTAATATTATAAAACGCAATAGAAACCCTTGGCTTCCCCATGCGGAATTAAAACAATGGTGCTGACACGCAGCTTTGGCTTCCCGGTGTTGTAACCCCGAAACCCTTGGCTTCCCTGTATTGGAAACCCATGGCTTCCCTGTGTTGCAATACAAAAAAATATTTTGCTAAAATGCTCTCGGTGTCGGACGGACGGCGTATTATATACGTGCAACTCGATTGACCACGTTCAGGGATAGCGTCGTGTTTTCGAGGAGGAAAGCTGAGGGTGCGCGAGAAGAGCTGGACAGCGTGCGATCGTTACTGGCGGAAGTCGAGGAACAGATCACTGGTCACGAAACCCAAGTTAGGTCTCTGGAGGCGGAGCTGGCAGCCATCGACAGGTAACACAGTAGTACTGTTTTTTTTCTCATCCCATTAATGCATAGTTCACTCTGGGCGAAATTTGAGGATCGTTCAGACACTAATATTGATACCAAGCGTGTCTTGCATTTGGGCCCAGAGTGGTATCGCTCAGGTCGGAAATATAAAAATCGTTTAGACAGTAATATTCATGCCAAGCGTGTCTTATATTTTCGCCCAGAGTGGTATCAACTCTGGTCGGAATTATAAGGGACGTTAGGTATTCATATTCATGTCTAAAAATGTTCTTATATTTCGGCTCAGAGGGGTATTAATAGTTGCATAAATAACATATCATACCATATCACCTGGTACCAGATACAAGGCATCTGGTAAGTACCAATCGACCCGCTTTGAAATTGTTGCGCGCCTCTCTCGTGTTAGCTTAACGGAGTGTGGTTTGTAGTTTGTGTGGGTTGGGGTTGTGTGCCGTACTTAACGGCCGCCGGCGCAGGTCAAGAGCAGAAAATATGTTTCCCGACCAGTGACTGCCACAGTCAGGACGGCCGAAGAGCCGCAATCAGAAACGCTACGTAATATCTCTGATCACAAAAAGAGCCAGATGACCACAAAAAGAGCTATAGGACCACAAAAAGAGCTATACGTTTTTTTTTCCATTCCATTCTTGACTGTCCCAAACCAGGACAGCCGGAAGAGCCACAACCAGAAACGCTCGTACGTGATACTTGTATTTGTAACCACAAAAATAGCTGGTAAACGAAGTGTATACATTTTTTCTATCCAATCTGTTAACATTATCTTCGCCCTTTTCTCTCCTGCTCCCTCACTAGTCATAACTCAGATCCGGGGTAACATAGCAGGCTCTTCTCCCCCCCTTTTTTTTTTTTTTTGGCGGTCACCAAAGGTGGCGGTTGAGTAGATCATTTGTGCGGGGTGGAGAACCTTTGCTCCGCACAAGGGGAATGGTCGTATCACGTAGTGTTAATATGGTAAGGCATCCGCGAGGCAGTTACATAGTAAAACCCATTGCTGTCTCCGGAAGTGGCCACACCAGAAATTAAATTAACTCATTCAAGCTGTCGTTCATATGCAAGTCCGCCTCAGAGGCGGTTCTTAGCAGGATGCAGCTCACCCTTCATGCGACTCGCCCAATACCTCACGGCGCTTCGCGCTTGGTGCAAGCAATGTCTGCCTGGTTGGTGAAAACCCAACGTGCTCCGCCCCGGTATTGTAGGGATGCGAGGGTCTATGGTCATACGACTACGCCCGTGCACGACATGAGTGCCCCCCCCCCCCCACTACGGTTCTTGCCTTGCATTTTTATCGCGAGAAGGGCTCAGCACTTTCTTCCCTCGTCGACTTGCGTCTAGTTTGTGATTTTACCCACGCAAGGCGCTCTCGGCAGTTGCTCTACAGTGATACTGACTGTACTGTAGCAAAACTGTTTTAACTTCTCGTTTCTTGTCCACCTACGGTTCGGACATGAACTAACATAAGATTGATCCTCTTGAAGATCGATTCATAGCAGAGGACAAAAAAATGCTTCACTTTCCAACCGAACTGTATAGACCAAAATATTCGTGGCTCGTGACTGTACTGCTATTTTGTCATATTCCATCGATAGTATCTCGCGAGATTCACCGCCCGTCGCGCTCGTAAGTTAATATGTCCCTGGGCTACGCTAACGTAGCCCCTTCCCCCCCTCCTCGCCCCCAGGAGCAATGTCTACGCCAAAGTCATCACCGACCAAGAGCACGCCGAGACGTTGGAAGCCGCAAGAACCGAGCAGAGGGCACTGGAGGCAGCTATCGCCAAGTCTCAGAAGAAGCTCCGGGAGGCAGCCGCCGTAGGCGTTGCTGGTGTTTGAAACGCAAGCAGGACTAGAGCGTAAACATACGAGTACTCAAGTAAAAACGTGTTCGTTGTTTTGGAGCACCCTCACATTTTACGAGACTTGGGAGTTCGATTAGATCACGGGTGCGGGAACGGGACGGGGACGGGTTGTCACAAGGAACAGGGTGTCTGTTGTTGCCCTTAGGCCGTCCAGTCCCCTATCCATGGAGGAGCTTGTTGCGTCCTCTGCTATTTTGTTTTCGTGATGTGGCCGGTACGCTGCATCTTTTACCAATAGAACAACGATATGCTTGTTAAAAAAACAAGCAAACTGGTTAGTACCATAATTGGTCCCATCGGTGCTCTCTTCTGCTACCTAAAATGTGGTGAATATTTAATTGTCTACGAGACTTGTGCGTGAACATACAAGGTTTCCCCTTTAAAGGGAGGCATTCAAACGTGAGGTGGGAGAACGCACGGGAAATATACGATGACGATTTTGGGCCTCTGAAAAAAACGAAAGACCCACCAGGCGTTACAAATTTGAAGTCTACACAGCTAAACAGCCCGAAAAACGAAAATAATAACGACCAGCCGAAGCAAATCGGTACATATTTCGGAGTATATCCATTTCGTACATCACATATACGGCGAATCGTTGTGAGATACTCTCATGTACGTGGTATGATGTCTGGTTACGAACAATGGCGTGACGTTGGGATCTGCATCTATTTTGTTGCCGGAATCAGGGGCCGTGGCTGAAGGTCAACGCCCCACATGCTGATCTTGAGCAGACAAACCAGCAAACGTAAACATAGGGCATACCAATACTAAACTACAGTAAAAACGAAATGCGCCCGGTGACTGGAAAAGTAACTAACGGCTTTTCGAGGTATTTTTGTTAAGATATGTATATTACCAGGGTTGGTTGTGGCAATATGACACGATGAGGCGGTACGCGACGAATCCGAATACTGTTCTGCAGGTTGTGTCTGGTTGTGTTGGGGTCAGCTCACGCGTGGCGGTTGTTACTATGGCTCTTGCGTCGCTTGGGTGTCTTCTGAGATAAGGGACGACTGGTTCCTCTTCTTAGAGTAACAGTAAAATGCCTCCATAACAGGGGAGACGGATATGTCATAACACTAGCCCACCCTAAAAAGACGCACACGCATGCGTAAGATGCATGGAACAGCAGGAGGGTACTAAATCCACCCGGAGCTTTCGGCGAATGGACAGCAGCCTAGATGCGTCGCTTCACACAACCCTCTCCCACACCTGTATTACTTACAAGGCGAAACCCGATTGTAATATTCTGCCAACGGGAAAGAAGACAAGAACAACAGCAAGCAACTCAGGACGGGGATACCAAAAAATTACACAGAGCGGGACCAGCACCGAAACGTCGGAAAGAAAAGCAGAAAGTACGCGGGTAATCTATTTATTGTTTTTTTCTTGTGTTGTGAAGGTATTAGACCCCTGAGGTGAGCTGTGGTAAACGGTTAACCAACTACCTACCCAGGGCAGTACCCCCCCCCGGGAGTCCGCCTCACAAGCGGTTCTTAGTAGGATGCAGATCACCCTTAATGCGACTCGCCCAAGACCTCACGGTGCTTCGCGCTTGGTGCTAGCAATGTCTGCCTGGTCGGTGAAAACCCGACATGCACCGTCCCGGCATTGTAGGGATACGAGGGTCCATGGTCATACGACTACGGCCATGCATGAATATCGACTACCCCTTGCCCCCCCGGCCATGCACGACATGAGGTTACCCCCCTCCCCCTATGGAACGCAAATGACAAAGAAAGGCAAGCAACAAATGAGTAGCCCCCGCCCACCCCCATGGAATGGTGGAATCGTTTTGAAGACGTGACGGACACAAAAGCTACCGCCACACCCCAAACAGAGGGGGGAGGTGGGGGTGAAAATGCATTCTGGGGATGGAAGCGCACAAGCTACCGTTACTTCCCGAGCGGCGCGGGGGGGGGGTGGGGGCATCGTTGAAAAACGTTGAACACCAAAACAGATTCCTGTGTCCTAGTATATATGAGCGGCCACGTTATTTCTCGAATCCCCCCCGTCAATGAGTGGGGGGGGGCGGCAGGACGGAAAAAAGAAAAGACGCGTCTGACTACTCGTAACGGTAAGGGGAAACAATAAAAAATGCACCCATCTTAGAAAACGATCCCGCCACATCCCCAGTGGGCGGGGCGGGGCGGGGGGCGGGGGCGGGGGCGAATATGCGTTCTCCTCTTGGGATTTTATGTTGTACCCCGCATATATATTTACCCCGCCGGTAGGTACGTAGTAAATACTACGGTACAGCAGTAATACGTACTCGTACACCGTACACAGAGTAGAGGACCACACGGTCCACTCTGAAACTTGAGAGTATATTGCTCAACAATGAAGTTAGCTGCTGTTGCTCGTTTCGTGTACGTGCAGTACGTACGCTCATACGCACCGCTGTTGTGCTGTTGTTTGCTGCGGTATCGTTGTTCGTTGTTCGTGTGTACAACAGCCAGCAGCCGACAATCTTCGCACGAAAACGCGAAAACACAAAAACACACGAAAAACTGAAAAACGGTTTTCTAGAGGTTTCCAACAAATACGGAGGCATGTTGGAAGCACGCAACGAAAGAGGAACACCGGGAGCAGCACCCTTGTTCTCAGTGAACTACCTTGCCTTTCGCCAAGGAACAAAGCGCGGTGAGGTCGCTCGATCTTCGTCTACAATGAGGCGTGCGGCGGGGACCGGTCCGCCGAATAATTCGCCGGGTGCTGCCGGGTATGGCGCGCCGAACCGCGGCGTCGGTAGTATGGAAGGAGGAGGCAGCTCTCCTATGGACCCGGAAATGGGCAGCTCGTACGGTGCCGGCACAGCAGGGTCTCTGAAGAGGGTGCGTTTGAAACTTCTTGTGGCATGAACCGCAGCAGAGTAAGCAGGGGAGTCGGCTGAGGTACATGTGCGAGGCTGGTTGGGATCGGCCTGTTTTCCTCTATGCTATGCTGTGTGCTTCCTGCATATGTATCTGTGTGGGTTTTGGCTGCTTGCTGTTATGTGCGGAGCAATAATAATGTGGTGCGGTGGAAGAGGACGCTGGTCTCGAGCATCAATTCCTCGGTAAAGTACCTTTGTTGGTATGATATATATGTTGCTGGTACGGTATGGTGTGGTAGCAGGTACTTCGTGCGTATGCTCGTGCTTTTGCGAAGACAACTGCATAGCTGCCTACGCGTACACATATTATATAGCATGATATATAGCACTGCGTGAGCTGGTACGAGTAGGTGGCGGAACTGCTACTACTGTGTAAAGCTGAAAAAACTTACGGTATGCTACAGCACTCACTCGTAGAACAGCGTGGAACGTGAAAATCTAAATATGATATCTCGTACATACGTCTTGCGTACGTAAAGAAATCAACAAAATACAAGATACCCAACAAGGGAAAAAACTACGCGTAAAACAAAACTCGGTTGAGATGCCACGACTTTTCGTCGCGCCTTGATTGATCGTGCCAGCGTGCCTATGATACGTACCTATACTGCTCCTGTGCCCGTCTGTTCCTCTTGCGGGTCTTTTACCCTATATGTACGTACAGACGCACATCGACAACAACGACGACAGGCACGATATTGTCACCATTTTTTCTAAGCGTCCAGAGGAAGAGCGTGCAGCAATACGAGTGGTAGTATATATCGCCATCCTCCACTCGTCAACTACAATGCCGTGTACTCGTAGTATTTACGTACAGCAGTACTCTGTACTGGACACCTAACAGGAAAACGAGCAACGAAGAAAAGGCAGGCCAAGGGCAGGCGGAGATTTTTCTTTACAGGAAAACTAGGGGTACGCCAAACTAGCCAGAGCGGGGCCGGTTTAGCGGACAAAAAAACAAAAACACAAAAACACACACAGGTACGAAAGCAGTCACTCACGTACCAACCGACCGACCGACCCACCCACGCACCAACCCACGGACACACGCACCAACCGATCAACCCACCCACCATGTACTACAGCAGCAGCAGCAGCAGCAGCAGCAGCAGCAGCAGCAGCAGCAGCAGCAGCAGCAGCACAGCAGTACCTACATGATGAGTGGTACAGCAGCAGCAGTAGATGTGAGGACAGTCGTACACAGCAGCAGCAGCTGTCCACAAAACTTAACTGCAAAACAGGTCAACCACCCAGAGCCACAAACCCACTCGCTCACCCACCCACCAAAAAACACCCACCCACCCACCCAACATGTTCTACAGCAACACAGCAGTATGCACAGCAGCACGTGTGTCGTTTCAAGGCCGTGTTTGTGTGTTTGTTCTTTGTTCCTCTATCGTACTGGGATTTCTATTTTTTGACGATTCTCCGCCACCCCGGGGACAGAGCGAGACGTCCCCGGGAGGCCGCCTTCCCCCGCCCCCCGCTCGCCGAGTTCGGCGTTGGCGCCCATTCTTTCGCCGGGGTCACCGAGGGCTGACGCGTGGGGCGGCCGGGGCACGGGTGCGGCGCCGATCGGGGTCGGGTGGCGCACGGTAGAGCCAGTTTCCCGCGGGGCATACCGAAACCGGCATAGTCGTAAAGAGTCCTTCGGACATCATTATCATCATTATCATCACCACCACTACTGAAGCGTATTATATACGTAGAAAGGATAAGAAATTCGAGAGTCGTTTATATAATCCTGAAGTTCGTGTACTCTAGGTCATCCAGGGATTCGAACTCACTCAGTAACGCACCCATTCTCAAATAAGAAGTCCAGCCTGGACCAGATTTCTTGTTTCTTGCCCAGTACTCTTCAGGTGTATTGCCGCTCTGTCCTTCTATTAAATAGCCAGCAGCCAGGGCTGGCTAGCTGCTTTGTGTGGCCGATGATGTTATCGTTATGATACATATCATACATATGTAGCCCCTTCAGGGCTGACCTCCCATTGTGGGAACAAGACACTTGCACAGCTCGGACAGATCATGATCTAGATCATCTACAGATAGATCATGATCTAGGCCATCTACAGATATATCATGATCTACTGTAGATCATCTACAGATATACCGGTATCATGATCTAGATCATCTACAAATAGATCATGATCTAGATCATATACAGATAGATCATGATTTAGATCATATACAGATATATCATGATCTAGATCATATACAGATAGATCATGATCTAGATCACATACAGATAGATCATGATCTAGATCATATACAGATAGATCATGATCTAGATCATCTAGCTCCTCATCTGCCGTTGCGAGATACTGCTGTACAGCAGGACCTGCATCGTAGTATACATCCCAACTCTGGAAACATGTTGCTAGATTGTTGCAGATTATACCTACTAGGTATTACCTACGGGTCCCACTAAGGCAATATGAGCTACTACAGCCAAATATGTCAGGAGACGGTCAGTCAAGGGAAAACAGGCATCGGTCAAGGGTGTGGATCCGAGTGTTCCACACTGAAACCTAGTAGTTTGGCTTCAGTCAAGGATCAAAAATAAAAATTTGCCGTCAGTCAAGGGTTGAAAGTGCCGTCTCCTGACATCTTTGACTACAGCAGTAGTACTGCCTGTAATGATATGTACTGCCGTTTTGTAGATCATACCACTCTGTCTCTAAATATAAGCGCATTTTATAAGTTAATATTTAACAAAAAAATGTGCTTATATTTCGGAACAGTGGTATTATACAAGACCGGGAATAGATCTGCCTTTTGAAACATCTACTTGATCATGACAGTCAGTAGTCAGTACGAGTACGAGGGATCGATGATCTGTCTGAGGTGCGAAGTACACTTGGAATTAGAGTCATATTTAGGTCTAATGTACAGAAACAAGCAGTGACGCAGTAAAAGGGTTAGTTGAGGCTGTGAGCTGGACGACTAGGAGAAATCGCCAGCTATAATCTTAATGTGTAGGTACCGTATCACACGGGTGAGCAGATATCACATCGGGTGATAATGTATCACACGGGTGATGAGATTACACCCCCCCCTTCGCACGATTTTCCGAGCCGAGCTTCTCCAAAGCAAGGGGGGGGTGAGGTGTACTCGATATTCATGCATGGCCTTTAGTCGTATGACCATAGACCCTCGCATCCCTACAATGCCGGGACGGAGCATGTCGGGGTGTTCACCCAGGCAGACATTGCTAGCACCAAGCGCGAAGCTAAACTTGAGGTGTTCGGTGAGTCGCATGAAGGGTGAGCTGCATCCTACCAAGAACCGTTTGTGAGGCGGACTTGCATATCGATGACAGCACACAACGAAATCGGCGGCTTTTGGAAATGTCTCGACGAAACCTTTCCATGTGTAGCAGACCCATCTCGGTCGTCGTTTGCACCTCACCTTTTTCCCATTGTCGAGAAAAAAACAGATTTGAAATATGTCCGAGATTGTGTGTTATCGTATCACCCGTGTGATAACATACGGTATTTTTAGTTGGCTACCAAGTGGGTATAATGTTATTTTAGTTTGTTACAGCGGTGCCAACTATCCGGCTACAGAGTATCTACAGTTCGTAGGTTTCCTTGGTTATGGAAGGTTTCTCTCTTTCGCGGGTAGGGAGAGAGAGAGAGAGCTGGGAGGTCTACGGCAACTCATGGCGCATCGAAACCCACCGCTCATACGTAGGACAAGTGCTGATGGCAGATGGCAGTGTGCTGAAAGCCGTTACGTAACGTTTTTACGTGTATCGTATATTTTGCATGTATATATACGTAGAAGGAAGCAAAATAGGGCCAGCCGACTATTCTAGTCGACTAAAGTCAGTGATATTGACTGGCCTTGGCCAGCCAACTACTGCTTTTATATCGCCAGCCGACTGCTGCAATAACTAGCCGGGAAGTCCATTCCAACCTACAGCTCTAGTAGCCGTCATTCATTTTCGACACATACATGTACGTTTTCCCTCACAAGTCCCGAGAAGGGATTTTGAGCATGAAACCGTCACTTCCACCAATCGATCGACATCCACAGCACACCCAGTGTTGTCCGTGCTGATTCTTCTTCCTACGGGAGAGAGACGAAAGCTTTTGTCGCCACCAACTGCGAGACAGAGCGATAAAACATCGCAAATAGAGGAGATTGGCCAAAATACTACCGGGCTGGGAATGGGCTGGACTTCCCGGCTACACTACAGCAGTACGTAGCCAGCATCAACTAACTGGCTTTTAGTTGACTAGTATTGAATAGTCGGCTGGAGCTATTTTTCTTCATTCTACATGTTGTACACAATATGTGATAACGTACCGTATATGACAGTGTATATCACACCCGCTGGGGTGAATTTCGAAGTGAATTTTCTCCATAACCAGGGGGGGCACAGACAACGAAAAAGGCGGCTTTCGGAGCATCTCGTCGAGATTTTTCCATAGACGGGTCGCTCGGGGTTAGCGTTCGACCGGTCGTCGAGCAAATCAGCGTTGAAATTTGTCCGAGGGGGTGTGGTATACAGTGTCATATACGGTAAACGCCAAGGGCCTTCGGCGCTGCCTTCGGCACGGGCACCGTCGATGGCGGTGAATTTTGATACGCCATGAGTTGCAGTGGACCTCTCAGCTCTCTTAACTCTCTCCCTCTCTTGACTCTCTCCCTCTCTGAGCGAGTTGTCTTACGGGAAAATGCGCACCCCGTACCAAAGAAGCCTTCCTTAAAAACAAGGAAACCCGAATAGTCGGATAGTTGGCACGCTGCAACTAATCATAAATACCTCGTAGCCAGATATTTCCTAGCTGGCTACTTTTTAGTCGTCCAACTCACAGCTCTACAAAATGTAATAATGACAAAACGTAACGGGGTACGAAAAGCAGAACACCAGAAGAATGTCAGTGCCTGAGATGTCGGAGTTCGAATACATCGGTCGTTGTTTGTCGATCGTTGATCGTGGGATCTTCTGCCGGCGATAAGTTGTGGCGCAAGAGAAAAAGCAACTGCGACCCCAGGGTTATTTTTTAGAGCGTACCAGTACCTATTATGGGGGAGCATGGTAAATAGGACCTGCGGTATACACATAATCTATATATATACTTCGTATATATTTACTAACATTTGGTCCTATTTACTATGGCCCTCCGTAATAGCACACTATGAATAGCACACCTGCCTTCCACTCTGCGACGACGCTCACGCAACCCGTGCCTAAGTTCCCCTGGCCTTACTCAAACTTCGGCGCTCACTCGGTGTCTCCTTAACAGCAACGCTCGTGCATAGTTTGTACTTGGCAGTTTCCGTAAGTATGCGTTTCTTGTCGAAACCCCCGAGGTCCTACATAGCCCTTGTCATGCCTTCGAGATGCGACCTACCTTCCACTCTGCGACGACGCTCACGCAACCCGCGCCTAGGCTCCACGGGCCTTACTCAAACGTCGGCGCTCGCTCGGTGTCTCCTCAACAGCAACGCTCGCACATAGTTTGTACTTGGCAGTTTCAGTATGCGTTTCTTGTGGAAACCCCGAGGTCCCACGAGTACATATGTCGTGTCATGCCTTCGAGATGGTTCCGCCGCATTTTTACTATACGGAAAAGTAGGTCTCGTATGTCCTCTTTCACCGCAGGAGGGTCAGTCTAAGATTTATATATATCCGTTGAGATCAGTCTGAGATGCCCATGTATTCGTTGAAATCGGTCTGAGATATCTATCTATTCGTTGAGGTCAGTCTGAGATATCTATCTATTCGTTGAGATCAGACTGAGTATCATGTGATAAGGTGGTACGCATCATGAACATACTGCTTTGTACATACTGCTTTGTGTGATTTAACCGGTGTACCAGACCAGTAGCAGTTATTACAATTCGCGTCCGCCACAGGGCTCATTCCACTCCTAAAATGGCAGAGGGCTAATCACGGACCGTGACGTCATGACCCCAACCCGCGGGTCGGATCAGGAAGTTCTCGAAACCTCACGGGTCGGGTCCGGGTCGGATCGGGCCAGGAGGTTTTCAAACTCTCACGGGTCGGGCCCGGTCACCGCTACCCGACCCGACCCGACCCGAGCTGGCATGACCTGGCGCGAGGTTTGACCCGATCCGTGATTAGCCTTGTGAAATGTCAAATATAGGCTGTATTTGCATGTTGCTCCGCTATCTCGGGCTCGAGCGTCTTCGCTGAACCAATTGCCTTTTGCCCGTATAGAGTATACCGGTAGTTCGAGTATAATACATACCTGGTAGGTATATACGTGTATATTTATAAAAATGAAAAACAACAGCTGTGAGATCAAGGATTTCGTCAAAAGTGATATTTTTGAAAGGTGTGCAGACCTGTGTGTGAATACTTCGATCGCGCGTACTTACTGCTTTTTTGTATATTCGTCCTCGTGCAAGATGGAGAAACATTTTTTTTTAAAAAGCTTGCAGGATTCAGGGAGCGTGTGTGTGTCTTAACTGTGATATGTATGATATATGGTCGCCTTTTACCTCAAAGTACCGGTACTAAATAGGGGACCGAATTTTGTAAAACTAGGTAAATACATATATACGTAGGTTTTTTTTTGTGTACCGTAGGTCCTATTTACTAGTGTTCACTATGGTCCCCGGTAATAGTGCCAGGTATACAACTGTTGCAGGTAGAGCGTTGAGACGGCACGACTTATCAGCCCCCTTGGGACCCTTTTTAAGGGATAGAACTGTCTAATCACGGGGGGCCATGGTAATCAGAACCTATCACACGCACAAAAACCTAGATATCCCATTGCTTGTAATATTAAAATAGGAAGCATATTTGGTCCTGATTTACTATGTCCCCCTGTAATAAAACAACGACAGCTTGGGTCCCCCTTTAGGGCCCGTTTTAACGAAGAAAAAAAAAATCAATTTGGAAAAAAAAAATCAAATCCGCTTTTCATTGGTCAACACGCGCACCAGCACCAAAGATTAGGATCTTGGGGCATAATATTTGGTGCTGGTACGTGTGTTGACCAATGAAAAGCGAATTTGAATTTTTATTTTTCCAAATTGAATTTATTTTATACTCGTTAATACGGGCCCTTAAGGGAAGGGCCCATATTAACGAATACAAAATAAATATAATTTTTGTAAAAAAAGAAAATTCAAATTCGCTTTTTATTGGTCGTAACACGCACCACCACCAAAGATTAGGATTTTGGGGTATATTGCACCACCACCAAAGATTAGGGTTTTGGGATATATTCAATTTGAATTGGACGAAAAAGCCAAGAAGGTCCTATAATAGCACATATTTTTGGGTAGAATACGAATCAAATTTAGAAGTTGGCCCGACTTGGACCGGCATGTCCACGGTGGGTATACGCGTATACGCCCCCGGTACAACCTGGCGCATTTCTTGGTCGCATCGATGACCACGACCGAGGCGACAACACGTGGACTACAACCCAAGGCCACCGGGACAACAGCCGCGCCCACGCTTTCAGACCATAGCACAGCGTACCCCGGCGGTGGCGCCTCAAAATCAATCATGGCGGTCGCAATCCCAACTTCTCAACCGGCTCGATGCTCCAACCCGATCAAAAACCGAGTGATCGACCCAAAAACAGAAGGATACGCGCGAGACTTCGATAGCACCATCGCCGTCGCTGTCTCGCCCGTGGCGTTTCAGGGATCCCTACGCCCACCCAAGATACCCTGAGAGCGATAGCTTCCTAGCCTGGGCCGCCAAACGCAGGAGTTTGCTGGCGGCGGCGAGCACGCGCCGACGCATGCCTTCGCTCTCGTCTCCTGTCGTCGCAATTTTTCACCTGGGCGTTGTGAGGCGTCCTGCGTTATTTCGATTTCAGAAATATTTGAACAAGCAACTCACTATTCCCCATACATATAGGGGACGCACACCAGTTTTTTTTTTTGCGAAATCACATCCAAATTGGATGATATTTTCCAAATTGATGTTTTTGCTGTCTTCGTTAATATGGGCCCTAACGGGTATTGGTGACTAAAACAACGAGGCGACTTCATCAGTCTTTTTAGCCCACAAATCGTACCAGATAAAGTACCAAATATAGTACCAGGGTGGTATGATTTATTCCTGGTTTTATACACTCGTACGTGTTTTTGGATGTTTTTTTTTAACCAAATGACGAGAAGGCGTCGGCCCAACCCCCACCCTGACCCTACCCCTAACCCTATCCCCAACTTCTAGTTCAGGCTAAGGCTCGACCCGAGCGCGGCTTCGCCGCGCATTTTGGACAATCTGAAAAAAAAAATGTGTGGACCACCATATAAACCGTACTACAGCAGTATATTTGGTACTTTATCTGGTACGATTTGTGGTCCAAGACGGTAAAGGCTGCTAAAAACAGCGACAACATGGGCCCCCCTTTAAGGGATAGTGACTACTAAAAACAACGACAACTTGGGGTGTTACCAACCATCTCTGTATACCAGCAGCGGGAGGGAGCGCCCAGCACCACGGGTAGGAGGATCACGTTGCGAGATCCTTATAGAATATCTGAAGCCGAAGATTATATACAACATGCGAAGCGGGAGAGATCCTACGATAGAAAATCTGAAGCCGGAGATCCCTATAGAAAACCTGACGCCGGAAACCCTGTAGACAATCTGAAGCCGAAGATATAACCGGTATACGAGTAGGTACTGTTTGTGAGACCGAAGATTCGTGCCGTCCGGAGTGTTTTTGTTTGTTGGTTTTTGTTTGATGGCTTAATGCCTTCGACCAGCGCACACAGCAGTTGACGACAACAGAGTAAAGCATGCCTTAGTTAGCAATACCCACCAGCGCCCCAGATCCTGACGAAAGAGCCTCGTGTCGTATCCTTGGTGTTGTTGTTGTTGTTGTTTTTTTTTTTTGTACTTTTTACGTATTCTTTTCCCCCCCCCCCCCTCCCATTTTTTTTGCTCGCTCGCTCACTCGCTTGTTTATTTTTTTTCTTATTTTTTTTTCTGTGCCACCGCCGCCGCCGCCGCCTTTTTCTTATTTTTTGTCTTTTTTTTTCCACCCCCCCGGTGTCGCAGTCGAGGCACTCGTCGGCGTACCCCAAGCTTCCGTTCAAGACGGCGCCGGCCCTCGCCTTCGCCGCCGTGGCAACTCTGCTCGTTGTGCTCTTGGCGCCGTCGGGGGCCAAGCCCATCGTGCTCGTCATGGGCATCTGTGGCGTGGGCATCATCGTGACGGGGTGGCTGGCCGACTCCGTTTTAAGCAAGGACGACGGGACGCCGGCCATGCGAGCGGTTTCGGATCCAATCAAGGTCCGGCTGGTTATATATATACTTCGTATGGATACATAATAAAATTTGAAGAAGGAGAAACAAAAAAACACCATCAGCTGTGAAGAGATGCGAGGATTTCGTCGAAAGTCGGCTTTTGCGGGCTCTTGCGTGTGATACGTCGATCGCGCGTGTAGAAGATAATCCTGTATACAGCAGTGCAGGACACCTAATGAGAAACAGGCTAATAAGAAAGCCAGGCTGATATTTCGAGGAAAATACGAAATTCGGGAGTCCCTATCTTGAACGTAGTGTAGAAAGCACTCCGCCTCACAAATAAGAAATCCAGCCTGGACCAGATTTTCCGTTTCTTGTTAGGTGTCCCGTACTGTATTCCAGTATATTTGTGAAGCATATTTGGTCCTGATTACTATACGAGTATGTGTCCCTCCGTAATAGAGGGGGAAGTCTAGCCAAGGCATGCCTTGTTCACAGCCCCGTAGTCGGACGGGTTGATGATATTCATATTACGGTGCCTGTTACGTACGTTTACCACCCATCGTGACCGCCTGAACTCGCCCCCTCATGCCCCCCTCTAAGCCCACCTCCGCCTCCTGCTCCTCCTCCTCCTCCTCCTCCTCCTCCTCCTCGTCCTCCTCCTCGTCCTCCTCCTCGTCCTCCTCCTCCTCCTTCCCTCCCTCGTCCTCCTCTTCCTCCTCCTCCCCCCACCCCTCCCCCCCCGCTTTCTCCTCTTTCGATCGACAACCATGCATGATCGTTTGCAGGAGGGGGCGGAGGGCTTCCTCAAGGTGCAGTACACCGCCATCGCCAAGATCGCCGTGTTCCTGCTCGCCTTCATCGTCCTCAGCTACGTCCTGCGACCGACGGGATCAGCGGAGGTGGAGCAGACGGGCGTTCGTCGGATAGGGAACCCTACTCTGGGAGTGATCGCCGGGGGCTGCTTTCTCGTGGGAGCGCTCTGCTCGGCGGCGGCCGGGTACATTAGCATGTGAGTGATTTTTTTTTTTTTTTTTTTTTTTTTTTGGGGGGGGGGGGGGAGGGGGTGAGTTGTCTTATATACCGGTATATAATATATATATATTGCATGGCCGTATTTTTTAAGGGTACATACATTACGTGTGTATGTATATAGCGTGTGAGTTTTTGAAGTTTTTTTTTTTGTGCATGGCTGTATTTTGTTAAAGGGTACATTAGTGTGATTAGTTTTTTGTTGTGTTGTTTTTGTTGGTATATACGGGTAGATACCCTATTTGCGGCCGCCGGAGTGTACCGCCTCAGTTTTTTTTTTTCATGAGCGAGCGCGTTTTACAATGTGTGCGTGTGTACGTTTTTAGACTCTACGTGTTTGCATGCTTACGTGACGCGTGCTACGATACGATAGAGGCTCGTAGAGGTATACCTTTTTTTGGCTGAAACGTTTTCGGGACGACGGGGAGGGGCTCCTTAACCCAAAAATCGTCGGAATTTCATTTTTTTTGTGATGCAATATGTTTCGTTGTATACTTAGAAAGGCCATGAGATTGATTGTCCATCGGATAGAAGTTTTATTTTCCTCCAAAAACATTTTTTCTTGTACTTACTATTAGTCTATGACTCTTCATGTGTGGAACCTCAGGAACAAAATGGTGCACCTCTACATACCGTCCGTAGCATATACCGTCCGTAGCATGCGACACCGTCGTGTTTTAACGTGTTTACGTGTTTAGCATGTTTACGTGTTCACGTACATGTTTACGTACGTGTTGACGGAGTACATGCTTACGTATCTACATCTTCACGTCATGTGCATCTTTACATGTTCAAACGTGTGCTTGTAATTATCACATGTTTACATGTTTTACCACCGTTTGCAGTACAGGTTTGCGTAGTTGCTTTCATGTTCACATGCTGTCCTTGCGTAATCTACAGGTATGTCTACATTGTTTTTACGTCGTGTTTGTCATGCTTGGCTTGCAGGTTTACTTCGAAGCACGTGATATATGATACGTACACGTTTGCAAACTATATATATACGAGCTGGGCCAGCCAAGAAACCTACAAAGCTTCCTAAAGTAGTATCTCGTGAACCACTGCGAATTAGGCTACAAAATTTTGAAGCGCCAACCCTGACATAGCAGTGCTTGTGCAAAATTTTTTTGTATCTTAAAAATTATATACATTTTTTTTTCTCGACTCGATCTCGCCGAGATATCCGCGAAAACTCGAAAACAACATTTTTTTCATTCTAATTTCGTATAAAAAATGTCATTTTCGATCAACATGAAATTTGGTGGGGACAATGCTGAAGACACAAGGAGAAGATCGATGTAAGTCTCGTTGCCCAATTCGCCACCCATCAAGAGATATGACCAAAACTCGATTCCATATATAAGTCAAGTAATTACGGAAAAAATGGTAATTCCGTCATGCCCCGACCAATTTCGAGAGTTTTACTCTGAATTTTTCACCACGTCTTTGAACCGTGCGTGCAAAAATACCTGCCGCCTGCCCTCTTTGACTGCTCTTTCGATCCAGATCACTGTCGAGTGTGCGTGCGTGTTCTTGGCATTAAATCCGTTATTTCTACCCATCGACGTACGATGTCGCGTCTGGGACGGCATTCACATACATGCATGATACGGTGGCTTTCGATGCGTGCTTCAAAGCCCCACATGTTTCCTCTCTTTTGTTCTGCTTTTTTAACTCACTTGTCTGGTTTTAATGTGTCTATTCCTTGTTTTTTCGGGTTGTGTCTCTCGAAAGTGGGCCAGAAACACTCGGCGTGTTGTGCCGTCCTACTACCGAAGGCACGCGCACAGCTTTGTGATATTAGTCGTTCGGGCCATATGACTTTAGAGGGTGTGATAGCGATGCGGAGAATAAGAATTACGAGAGTTTTCCATGCCGTTATGCCGCAAGTACGATACACATACGAACTGGGCCAGCCAAGAAACCTACAAAGCTTCCTAAAGTAGTATCTCGTGAACCACTGCGAATTAGGCTACAAAATTTGAAGCGCCAACCCTGACATAGCAGCGCTTGTGCAATTTTTTTTTGTATCTTAAAAATTATATACATATTTTTTTCTCGACTCGATCTCGCCGAGATATCCGCGAAAACTCGAAAACAACATTTTTTTCATTCTAATTTCGTATAAAAAATGTCATTTTCGATCAACATGAAATTTGGTGGGGACAATGCTGAAGACACAAGGAGAAGATCGATGTAAGTCTCGTTGCCCAATTCGCCACCCATCAAGAGATATGACCAAAACTCGATTCCATATATAAGTCAAGTAATTACGGAAAAAATGGTAATTAGTGGTAACTGCTTGGGATAATGGTTACAAGTGCGTACGAAAAAGGCTTAAGCGGGTCTGGAGCTCCCCTAGATACCCGGGGCCCTGTCCACTGCTGGTGATGGTGGTACTGTTCACTGTTTTATTGGAAGATAATAGTAAATAAGACAACGCTTTAAAAGGTTTTTCATCACACCGGCACCCCCTCCTGTGTTTAACAAACCCGGACCGCTTTTGTCGCGCCTCTGCGCCTCCGTACACCGCCGTTATCTTGTGCCCAGCTTGGTGGCGGCATTTACACGAAAGCGGCTGACGTCGGAGCTGATCTGGTCGGCAAGGTATGATACGTACCCCGCCGCGGCGTTTTTTTCTTTTTCTTTTCAGCGCGTTTTTTTTTGTATGTTTGTATTTTTTTTTCATATTTTTTGGGCTCGCACGCCAGCCACCACGGACGGTGCTGTGGTTTTGACGCAGACAATGGCGTCGAACCGAGGCGAGGGTGATGAAACGTGAACAAAAGCTGGTGTGTGTTTTTGTTGTTGTTGTTGTTGTTGTTGTCTTGGAACCCCCAAGACAAATGTTTTCCACGCAACAGCAGCAACAACGTGTTTTGCCCGTTTGACCACTGCGCCTTTAATGTTTAGGCTTGTCCACCATCCCCGACCGCCACACTCCCGCGACACCACCGCCGCCCGCTGATTTTGGTTTACTTTCATAGCAAGGTTGTATATAGGTTTCCACGATTATCACCAGAACTTGGCCCTTATTTCTCTTTCTCTTGTGTGTGTGGTTTGTGGATGTGTGTGTGTGTTTTTCACTTGTTTTTTCACTTGTTTTGTCACGATGCATTTGTTTATGCTCATGCGTTTGGCTGGGTTTTTTTCATTGCCTTTCTCTTGATGTATGCTGTTGTGCTGATAAAAAGGTTGAGACGGGCATCCCCGAGGACGACCCTCGAAACCCCGCCGTGATCGCCGACCTCGTGGGCGACATGGTTGGGGACTGCGTGGGCAGTAGCGCCGACGTGTTCGAGTCCGTTGCCGCGGAGATGATCGGCGCCATGATTCTGGGCTCTGCCCTCTCGAGAGAGGTGCGTGGATGAGTGTGTGAGCGCACCAGAACCAGCAGCAACAGCAACAGCAACAGCAACAGCAGCACAGCAGATCTTACGTGTTGCTGTATGGTGGTAATGGTGGTGTTGGTGGTGGTGGTGATGATTATGGTGGTGGTGGTGGTGGTGGTGGTGGTGGTGGTGATGATTATGGTGGTGGTGGTGGTGGTGGTAGTGGTGGTGATGGTGATGATGATGATTGTGGTGAGGATGCTGTACCAGCAGTACCAGCAGCAGCAGCAGCAGCAACAGCACAGCAGCCCTTACGCACTGCTGTGTGATGATAATGGTGGTGATAGTGGTGGTGGTGATGATCATGATGGTGGTGGTGGTGGTGGTGGCGGTGGTGGTGTTGGTTGGTGGTGGTGGTGGTGATGGCGATGGTAATGATGGTGGTGGTGATGATGATTATGGTGATGGCGATGATGACGGTAATGGTGGGCATTGATGACCTTTTCATGACCATGATCGATTAAATATAATGTTCTCGCGTTATTGCACACATAGTTCTTTCCCGGAAATGTAGCCCGTGATGACCACTAACGCACTGCGTACGTAGCGTCCCGTGTGGGAAAGACAAAAACAAAACACAAAACACAAAACACAAAATAGTGCATACGTATCGCACGCAATACGCAAGGATAACGGTTCTGCGGGCGGCAGTATGTCAACGCATATTTCACACGTCCCGTGCGATTTGCTTTCCCGGAAGCGCGAGAGCGAGCGAAAATCGACATCTGGCGGCTCACCTCTTCGTGGGGGTGGTCCTTGGAGTATCATACAGCAGTTGTTCCTGTACGAAGTTTTTTTTTTTGTCATATCATAGGAGGGGTGATATGAGGTTTTAGACGCACCTCCCTCCCCCCCCCCCCTCAAACGTTTCGTGTGTCTCTATTAGGAGTAGGAACGGTGCTCAGCTCGAAAGACATGCGTGGTCAATTGGTCGAACGACGAAAGCGAGCAACAAATGAGTACGCCCCCTCCGCCTCGAAAGGGATGCGTGGTCAAATGACTAAAGCGAGCAACAAATGAGTACGCCCCCTCGGTCTCGAAAGGAATGCGTGGTCAATGGTCAAATGACTAAGGCAAGCAATAAATGAGTACACCCCCCCCCCCCCCGCGCGCACATCATCGACGCGCCCCCCCCCAACTCCGATTCGAGCAGGCGGACCTCCCTTCCGCGATGACGTTCATGTTCTTCCCCGTGGTGGTCCACGCTATGGACATCGTGGTGAGCTCGGTGGGCATCCTGTTTGTGACACCGGCGGCTCACTCGGCGACCAACCCCATGGACCAGCTCACGCGCGGCTACAGGTACGTGCGTTT
This sequence comes from Saccharina japonica, assembly GCA_008828725.1. NCBI lineage: Eukaryota > Phaeophyceae > Laminariales > Laminariaceae > Saccharina > Saccharina japonica. The sequence continues at coordinate 269,897 of MEHQ01000930.1, read as the reverse complement.
GGTGGTGGTGGTGGTGGAGGTGGTGCTGTTTATTTATATCACGACAGCGACCACAGGCACGTGGTGGTAGTAGTGGTGGTAGTGGTGGTGGTGGTGCTGTTGGTCTAGATCACGACAGCGGCTCGTACAAGTACGGGTGTTCGGTGTGGCACGTGGCGGTGGTGGTGGTGCTGCTGCTGCTACTGCTGCTGCTGCTGTTGATTTATATCACGAGAGCGGCTACAGGTATGGGTGTTTGGTGTGGCACGTGGTGGTGGTGGTGGTGGTGACGGTGGTGCTGTTGATCTAGATCACGACGGCGGCTCGTACAAGTACGGGTGTTCGGTGTGGTACGTGGTGGTGATGGTGGTGGTAATGGTGGTGATGATGCTGTTGATCTAGATCACGACATATGTTGATCTAGATCACGGCAGCGGTTAGTACAAGTACGGGTGTTCGGTGTGGCACGTGGCGGTGGTGATGGTGGTGGTGCTGTTGATCTAGCATCATGAAGTGGGAGTCGATTTTTTTGTCAGAGGTGTGTGTGTGAAACTGTTACGAACACTTACAGTACCTCTCAGCGCTATTTCCGATTTGATTGTCACCCCCAACACATGGGTGCGGGTTGTAAACGAACCCCTTTAGACCTGCACCCACGCCTTTTGGGGGCCAACGTTACTTGGAACCAGAGTGATACACATTGTTCAGCATTAATTGTATACCAACAAGGGTCCCGTTCGTACGTACGGCACGTTTTATTCCAACACGCGCAATGCCTCCCCTTGCTCCGTCTCGAAAGGGATGCGTGGTCAATGGTCAGACGCCTAAGACAAGCAACAGTACGCCCCCCGCCCCCTCCTCCCCCCTCCCCGTGACTCGCCTAATACCTCACGGCGCTTCGCGCTTGGTGCAAGCAATGTCTGCCTGGTTGGTGAAAACCCGACGTGCTCTGTCCCGGCATTGTAGGGATGCGAGGGTCTATGGTCATACGACTACGGCCGTGCACAACATGAGTACCCCCCCGTGTAGCGAGGTTTGTGCTAGGATCTGGGGGAGAGGTTTTAATTTACCCCCACAACCACCGCCCCCCCCCCCCCCCCCCCCCCGTGCTCGCCGCCCCCGCCGCCGCCGCCGCCGCCGCCGCCGCCGCCGCCGCCTGCGGAGAACAGGGTGAGCTTTGGGCTTGCGCTCATCGGGTTCGCGATCATATCGCGCTGGATGCTGTACGTGGAAGCCCATCCGTGGGCGTGGCTGCACTTCTTCGGGTGTGGTGTGGTCGGCATGATGACCGCCTACATCTTCATCCTCTCCACTCAGGTATGATATGATACGCGCACATAAAGCTCACACCTTCCTTGAGATGGTGGCCACAGGCGGCGAAACAAGAAGGGGATAAGATTAGCAAAACGTTTCTTTGTAATATATGGAAACAACGTAATGAGCGCCCCAAGTGTTGGAGGTGTCTCTCGTATTAGGAGTAGGAACGGTGCTCCGTCTCGAAAGGGATGCGTGGTCAATGGTCAAATGACTTAAGGCAAGCAACAAATGAGTACCCCCCCCCCCCCCCCCCGGTACCCTTTTAACCTTGGTCGTAAGACGCGTGCTACGAACGAGGTAGCGCTTTTTGGGTGTTTTTTTTTCTGAATGACTGGGCTCTTTTAACCCCAAACCGTCGGACCTTCGTTCTTGTGTTGCAGTTTATTTTTTATTTTTATCGTTAGGTTATGGGAGTTTCCATCGGATAGCACACTTACTTTCCTCCAAAATCAGTGTGCAGGCTACTGCAGGTATAGAGCTCCTCAAGTGACCACCCTAAAAAAATATATGGTGCACCTCTACCTAGGCATGCGTGGTATATACCTACTGTTGCTGTGATATTTTATTGGCACCCCCTCCTCCCCTCCGAGGTTACCGGAACGTTGTACCAGGTCCTTCGGGCGCTTACTCTCGCGCGGCCGCCCCCGCCCCTGCCCCCTCCCCCTCTCCGACTTCCACGCACACCCTCCATACACACGCGTCCTTTGCCGCACCGCCTCTTATCTTTAAGTAACGTATCTCCTCGCTGTGCTACGTAGGTCTCTCTCTCTCTCCTTTGTTTGGTGTGCTTGCCCTGTTTGCCCTTACCGTTTATGCCGTTGCCTGGCCTTGCCTTGCTTTGGCTTGCTTTGCTTTGCTTTGCCTTGCCTTGCTTTGCTTTGCTTTGCTTTGCTTCGTTTTGCTTAGCCTTCCCTTCTACCTTGCCTTGCCTTCCCTTTTGCCTTGCCTTGCCTTGCCTTGCCTTGCCTTGCCTTGCCTTGCCTTGCCTTGCCTTGCCTTGCCTTGCCGTGCCTTGCCTTCCCTTTTGCCTTGCCTTGCCTTCCCCTGTGCCTTGCATTCCCCCTTCCCTTTGCCCTTATACCCTTTTCCTTGCCCTGCCCTGCCTTGCCTTTGCCTTTTCCTTTGCCTTATGTACCCCCCCACCCCCCAGTACTACACCGACTACGTGTACGCGCCCGTGCGGAGCATCGCGGAGGCGAGCACGACGGGACACGGGACCAATATCATCACCGGGGTGGCCGTGGGCATGAAGAGCACCGTCATCCCCTGCGTCACCGTGAGCGTAGCGGTTATCTCGGCGTACCACCTGGGCAAGTCCTCCGGCGTGGGGGAAGGGCGCAACGCCGGGCTCTTCGGCACGGCCGTGGCAACCATGGGCATGCTCAGCAGCGCCGTCTACGTGCTCTCCATGAACAATTTCGGTGAGGAGTGAGGAGCGTTTTCTTTTATGTGTTTGGTAGCTCGGCGGTTTTGCAAGGACGGGGAGGCGGCGGGGGGACGGGGAGGCGGG